>JAAGEH010000411.1:216239-247029 GCA_011751065.1 Lasiurus cinereus | reverse complement strand
TGACTCGGTTAAAATTTCAAGCTGCCATCCCTCTCCCCCTCGCTTTCTCTTGAGCATTCTGGCCAATTCTCCTATTTTGCACAGATTTTGTATCATTCCTGCTTGTCCTGGTTATCCAGTTTTACTATTTGGGGCTTCTTCTCATTTCCTCTAAAACAGGGACCATTTTTTTCTATAAAGCACAGGTGATCTCTGTCACAACCGCTCAACTCTGCCATTGTAGGGCAAAAGCAGCCTTTGACTGTAGGAAGACAGATGAGGCCAGATTTGGCCTGCAGGCTGTAGTGTAACAACCCCTGCCCCAAATAATATGTTAAATCCTCCTTACTTCACCATGCCAAGAGAGTCTCCTGTCTGCCCTTTTTGCCAGACATGACCTTCCAATTCCAGGGTTACATGTGCCAGCTGGAGCCTGATTTCCTTTACAAAAAGCATTGCATTTGTTAGAAAATACATTTTGGATTTCTTTGGCTTTGAGTGAATCAGCAGGAGTCCCTGGAAGGCTTGATGCATCCCGGGCTCTGGCACACCTCTGTTGTACTTTCCCCAGGACTGTGCACTCCCAGTTAACCTATTTTGGTTGTCAGAACTGAGTACTAAAAATTCGTCTTCTTTTCATTTAATTAGGAGCCATATATATTGGAGACAATGTCTGGAAGCTTCTACTTCGTGATTGTTGGCCACCATGATAATCCAGTTTTTGAAATGGAGTTTCTGCCCCCTGGAAAAGCAGAATCCAAAGTGCGTATGGAACCTTAACAAACCCCATGAGAATTGTCGTGCTGTTGTAATGATAGTGGTGTAGAACTGGATATTTGGACAGATGAGACAACAATTAAACGAGGCTTTATTCTGGAGACGCATGGGCTGGTAGAAGCCAGTCAGGGAAGATTCTATGAATGGCTTCATCCTTTATCGACACATACTTAGCGTGTACTGGGAGGATGCTCTGAGCCTCGGTTCCTGATCTTCAGTCCACTGTGCCACCCAGCTAAGAAAAGCTATTCCTTAAGCGCATAGAAACATGGCCCACCCACTGCCCCCGCCCTCCTGTAGCTCTCTGCCCCCTGCTCAGCTGTGTAGCTTGCATCATTTCTTGAACACATTTTATGCATACAAAGGGTCTGTATCAGTTTCCCTGAAAGAGCAGTCGATGCTGCCTTGAAATGCCCTGAAAGTCACATTTTTCATCAGGATGTACATAGTGGATCCATTTACACCTGGGAGGGTTCAAAGGGACCCTTACTTGCAGGTCTTCCTGCTGCCCAAGACGAAGGCGGTTTCCAGTGACCTTCTGCCTTATCTACTGGCTGGTGCCCGCATGCTCTCCTCCCCAGTGACACCCCAGCTTTCTTATCAAGAATGGTTGTAGAAAAACACACTGGGTTGGCGAACGTCTCCATTCCAACTGAACTGAGCCATAGAGTCTGGAGATGAGAATAGCTGGGTCCCTTCCATCTTTCGGTACCAGTCCATGTTCCTAATCGCCTACAAGTTGTGCTGTGTCTCCCAACCTCCAAAAATAAGCTTTCATGTTCTTTAGGACAGGAGTTGATTTTTCAAATTAATTATAATGCATCATGTCCAGTCTAGTGTAGGATGCTTGTCAACTATTCAGATCTTGCCACTAAAATATGAGAGAGATGTAAGTAATTGTCCTACATTATTTTCCCACATCCCTGTGAGCACGCCGCTCATTAAAACTTGGGTTTGAGGCATGTCTGTAGCAGTGGTTGCTTTGTGTTACACCGCTACTCAAATATAGTTCCCGTGCGCGCGGGCTCCTGGTGGTAGGTACAGAAAGCAGTGCATATTAAAGTACTTCGTCGCAAGATGCTACCACTTACCTTCTGAAAGCATGTCTATAGGTTTCTCCTAATCTCTCAAGATTGCTCATCCCTGTAAAGTAACGGAAAATGCTGCTATAAGCCAGACGCGAGATACATCCCTTTCTCTGAGGATTAAATTACTAGTAGCTACATCATAGCAACGGGAGTGGAGTAAACATGCTTTAGCTGTGCGAGGATCCCAGGGTAACGGGCCGCCTTCCCCAGCCCGGTCACAGGAAAGGGTCTGTGTCAGTTTCCCGGGCCGCCATCACAGAGCCCAAACCGGGGTGGCTCAGCACAATGGGAACGTTGTGTCTCGGTTCTGGAGGCCAGAAGTCCGAGCTCCAGGGGGGGGAGGGCCGTGCCCCCTCGGCAGGGAGGTGCTGGGGAAGGACCTGTCCCAGCCTCTCTCCTACTTCCTGGTGGTTCCTTGCCTGGTGGCCCCCCAACTCCAGCCTCCACCTGGCGATCTCCCTGCGTGTGTCTGTCCCAGGGTCCCCTTCTTTATCAACACATCATCACACTGGAGCCCACTCGACTCTAGCATGAACTCATGTTCACTAGTTACATCTGCAACAATAATAAGGCTGCATTCTAAGGTACTGGGGGTGGGGGCTGCAACACAGAAATGGGAGGGGGTACAATTCAACCCAGAACCGAGGTGCTCTTTGAGAATGCGTTTTGAAAGTAAGAATTCCACAGGAGCAAGACCATTTCAGGTTGTGAACTCGCCCTCCACATTAGGGTGGGACATTGCCGCCACCTCCAGTTCCACTCTTTCGGCCCATGAAAAGGACGCGCCCGGCTCTGACAGGACCGTCTCCTGCTAGCACACAGGGGACTGACCGCTCACAAGGGTTAAGCATGGCCTCCTGCCACTCCCAGGTCCCCCTGCCACGTAAACTTACACCTGAAAGAGTCTGCCAACGTTTTAGGAATGCCACCTCCTCGCCTGTCTTCACTGCTCAGCAGGTGTCACGGCACAAGTCCCCCTCACCCCACCTCGCGGCCTGTGCCAAGGCCACCTCTCTGTAGCTCTCCCTCACCACCACCACCGCAGCCCCAGCTTACCTATGTTGCTGTCCTTTATCCACAACCTCTTAGGGTTTTTTCCTGTCTTCCTCTAAAAGGATACATGCTTCTTGAAAGGAGGACCTATTTGTTTTCTAACAGAGTATTTATTTTCCCACATGCCTAAAAGGTTACAGAAACTGGTAACTTACTTCTTACAAAATCAAAATCTTTTTAGTTTCTTGAACACATTTTATTATTATAATTAATATAATTGGCTATTTCTATGAGTTGAGTTTTAGATACCAAATTTAAAAGTAGCCCAGTTGGCATGGCTCAGTGGTTGAGCGTCAACCTATGAACCAGGAGGTCAGGGTTTGGTTCCGGGTCAGGACACATGCCCATTTGCAGGCTTGATTCCCAGTGTGGGGCATGCAGGAGGCAGCAAATCGATGATTCTCTCTCATCATTGACGTTTCTCTCTCTCTCCCTTCCTCTCTGAAATCAATAAAAATGTATTTTTTAGAAAAAGGAAGTGCCCCCCGCAAGAACTATGTATAGGATTTACAGAGTGAAATGTTGGCTTTCTTGATGCTGTACAGAAATGTTAACCTGGTGCTGCTCACACTGTCATCTAGGACGACCATCGTCATCTGAACCAGTTCATAGCTCACGCTGCCCTTGACCTGGTGGATGAGAATATGTGGCTGTCCAACAACATGTACTTGAAAACTGTGGACAAGTTCAATGAGTGGTTTGTTTCAGCATTCGTTACTGCGGGTCATATCCTTGCCTTCTTAATAAAGATACCTAACGAAAGGTTGGGGTAACAAACTAGAACATGGGACACACAGATGCCAGGATAAGTCGATGGACTTCAAAGTGCCAGGTGAAAATTGCCATTTACGTAGCTACTTTTTTTTTTTCAGGGAAAAAATACATTTTGTTTTAACATCATTTTAAAACCAAGTCTTGTATATAAAACTAAGGTTTATCTGAACCCTATCAAGGGTGGTTTTATTTTATTATTACTTTTTAAATATATTTTATTGATTTTTTAGAGAAAGGAAGAGAGAGAGAGAGAGAGAGAGAGCTGGAAACATAAATGACAGAGAAACATCGATCAACTGCCTCTTGCACACCCCCTGGGGATGTGCCTGCAACCAAGGTACGTGCCCTTGACCGGAATCGAACCTGGGACCTTTCAGTCCACAGGCCCATGCTCTATCCACTGAGCCAAACCGGTTTCAGCTTTATTTTTTCACTTTAAAAGATTATGTTCTCTTTAAGGTAAGAACTAACCTAACTTTTAACTGATTGCTTTTCATTTTACATTCCTAAGAAGATTACACCTTAATTATTTCACATATGAGATTTATTATGCTTCATGACGTAAGACAAGAAGACGGAATAAAGAACTTTTTTACCGATGTCTATGAACTATACATAAAGGTATGTATTTCTATAACTTCTTAAATCTCGTAAACGGGATTCAGCCCTTGGCAGGGAACTGGCCTTGTACTAGTTTTCATCTCAGAGCAGCTCGCCCTCAGTCACACCATCCCTGGCAGCTCCCTCATCAGGCAGGTTAGCAAGTGTTTAGGAAAAGAACTCATGGTTATTGTTAATCCTAACTCAGATACTTTTCCCATTGATTTTCTTTTTTAGAGAGAGAGAGAAAGGGAGGGGAGAGACAGACACACATCGATTGGTGGCCTCCCATTCACGCCCCAACTGGGGCTGGGAATAGAGCCTGCAACCCAGTCTTCACATGTCCTTGACCAGAATCGAACCCATGACCCTTTAGTCCACAGGCTGGTGCTCTACCCACTGAGAAACACTGGCTAGGGCTTTTGGTTATTTTAAAATCTTCATTCTCTCCCTTTTGATGCGTAGAGTTGATTTTACTAGGGAACCCTAAAGAGAGGGAAGGAAGTATTCTCCATAAGAGAAATTGCTTTATAATTTCAACCTAAAATGCTTTCCATCTACTTTTGAAATAAGTTACAGTGCAATGAATACCGATCATAAACCAGCAGGAAGCGATTCATATATTATCAAATAGTCATCCAAGGAGATGGGTGCCACCCAAATTTCTTGATACTTAATTGGAAAAAAACAATAGGACATCAGTAGTTAAACTGCAGTGCTGACAACAGTACGTATTTCTTAATAACTTCAATGTTCTGTATTGGAACAAGGTGTTTGCATATTGACATAGCTAACAATATTCATAGTCAGCACCAGCAAGTAAGAATACCTAGTCCTTTTATAAAGGTAGACAAAGGGATTAAGGTATAAAAATTGTTAACTCCTTTCCTCATTAGTGATTCCATTTGTTATTAATAATTTTCTCTGGCATGTTATGATACATTCGTTGCATTACCTGAGATACTGGTCACTTAGCCTTGTGTTAAAGGAGAGTATTGATCTGATTATTAAAAAATTACCACACAGGAATAATTTTTAGTCAGTGTGGTATAACTTTTTCTTAACTTAGAGATCCATGGTATGGCACATTTTTCATTTGTATTTTATGTAGACCTTACAGATTAACTCATATGTTTACAATGAATGTAAGGAGAGTAGTAATTCACACACAGGGTGACTCCTGAGTTAATGTCGCTTCCATAGGCAACACTTACCACACCACCATCAGTTTCACTACAGGTACTGCTCAAAACTAAAACCCCAAGAAATTTCCTTAAGGGGAAGTAGCTATGTAACCACAGAACATTTTTATGGGAACTTAAAAATGTCATCTTCTGACTTTTGTTTTGAATGTCTTTAATGATTTCTTTTAATTTAACTCAAAATAATTTAGAGACCCATGATTTGTCAGCCTTTTTACTCTGACAAACTAATACTTTCTTCTTTCCTAGTTTGCAATGAATCCATTTTATGAACCAAATTCTCCTATTCGATCCAGTGCATTTGACAGGAAAGTTCAGTTTCTTGGGAAGAAACACCTCTTAAGCTAAACACAGAGAAATGTGGAAATAAACAGTGTTGCTACAATGGAATATACTCAGGAATGTGTACATCGTAAGTTACTTGATTAAATAGCCTGGGAAAGTTTTACCTGTAGTGTCGATTTAGCTAAACCTAGTAAAATTCCTTATAGTTAAAAATAGCACCTTTAGTTTCTTAGAATTATCAATAGATTACTATTTGCTTCTGAACAGTTATTTATAAGGATTTCTTTATCAATATCCTTGGAAAGATCTTAGGAAATCTGAGAATAGGCCTTTGACTGCCCTCATTCATATAGCTTGATCTTGATATAACAATCCAAACCGAATGTCACTGTCAAGATTTGGTAGATTTAAAACTACAGCATGTGCAGTGAGGAATGAAGTTGGCAGGACACATGGGCTTACCCATACGTCTAGAGAGGATATAGAAATGTCTAGGCACCGTGCATAGCCCGACGCAAGAAGCTGAAGTAAACAGCGTTTGCAGTGCCCAGTGCTACGTACCTGCCCCTGTCCGAGACGGGACGGTGACCCTGCTGTCTTTCTGAAATCCGGGATCCATGTCTGTAAATGGGAGACTGGGCCCAGAGTGCCAGGTTGTGTTCGCTTACTTCCTTTCCCTTAGATAGTATGCTCAAGATTTCGTGAACCTGTTGATACCTGTGTTAGTAAAAAGCTGGCAGACCATTTTCGAGTTGTAAACACAGAAAAGCTTGTATTACATTCACATTTGCACTCCTGGCCTTTTAGGCTGTGCGCCAGAGGGGGGCAGGAGTGGGCTTTTCTATAAAGCGTGTGGGACCTTACTGTAAACGAGTAGATGTCAAGCAAAAAGCAAGTAATATAAAGGCATATTTCCCGTGCTACTTGTGAGCACCTGAAGACTTCTGTTCCATTCTGACTAACTTGAGCAAGTAATTCTAAGTGTGATCTTGTATCTTTGTGTGAAGTTGCTCCTATGATGTTTCTGCCCTATTTATTTGATGTACTAAATAAAGATGTTTGTTCAAGATTGTGGGGATTTAATACCGAATTTTTTAAGTGCTGCTCACCCTGCCACCAATACCATTTTCGTTTTATTTCAAAAGTCTGCAAACTAGTACGTCTCTTAACCCATTTTACCCGGAGCGTCTCAAGCTGGGGGCCAGAGCTTTGGGAGCAGAAAAAGATTCAGCTGGAAATCCAGGAGTCACTTCAGCCATGCTCGCTGGAGAGACCCACACACGTGTTGTTTTATGTAGTTCGCTCTGCCCTCACTGACCGTGTAGCACAGAGGCTGCGAGGCAAGCGGCCAGGAGCAGCGGCAGGGAGTTCTCGGGTCCTGGCTGGGCCACCCAACAGCGGTGCCCTGCCATCAGCGACCCTTTTATCTGGGCTTGTGAGCGAGAGATGGGAACATGGAACAAGAGCCCTGCCTGAGTATGTCACTGTAACTAGTGTATGCCTGCCTCTTTGAAGGAGCTCTAAGGCAAGTCCGGTGATGGGCATAGGAGCCGGTGGGTGGGCTGCACAGAGAAAGCAAGCTGGGCACGGGGATTGGACAGCGGGGGGGACAGAACCGGGACTGGCGAGTTGGTAAAGCAGAGAGCTGGAAGTAGTGATGTTACTGAAGGTTCTGGAATACAAGAGCAGGGGAGGGACATCAGTAGCACCCTGGGCATTTGCGGGGGCCCAGGCTTCCCCAATGGCTCCACTGAGCACAGGTATCAAACTTGTAATCGTTAGCACTTGCAGAGACATCCAAATAAAATAAAAATCTGTCTGGTTTTGTCCTGTTTCCTAGAAGGCTGCACTGTTGCCCCACCGTCCACGAATGCAGAGACCACCAATCTGGGCTCTGCCCGATATACCCATGTTCTTTTTCTTCCGTCACAACGGTACCCGCCATCAACAGGCCACAGCGGTGACTTCTCAGAAGCCACAGGTCCATTTTTCACAACAAGGCACTGCCCACAAGCCACTGGCATTGTGTGAGAGTTGGCGTCAGTGCCATGGGCCAGCAAGCTTACACAAGTTCTTATAGAAACGTAAAGCAAGGTTTAAGACATGTTTTAACTTCAACGAGGGAATGTTTCACCAGAGTGCAGAGGGGACAAAGCTGTAAGTAGCCCATTGCTGAAGTACCTTCCCATCTTCCACACAGCTTCCTGAAATTGTTCTCGTTGGTGAAAAGTACATTTGTCCACTCTCGGAGGTCAGTAGTTGGTCTGCAACACTGAACTTGGTGTATACATTCACATATAGCGTGGAAGCACACAGTCAGATGGCCCAAACGCTGTGGCAAGCACAGCGCTGTTACAGGCCCCTCCTCCCTGAACCACAGTTCTTGCTTTGGGGGCTCCACAGCTATTGCCACCACGCCTGCACCATCTGCTTTGATCCCCAAACTCTTGTGTTTCCCATACTTTTCTTCTTTGTATAGGTCAGACCAGCCAATGAAAGCATCTTTTTTCTCTTCAAAAGAATCAGATTTTCAGCTCACTTTGGTCACTGGTTCAAGAGCTTTTCCATCAGTTAGTTGTAGTTTCATTGAAGGACAAAGCTGTGTAGTCAGGTTTTGTTCTTTATCACATTTCAGTACCATGTTTGGTATATTAACCCTTGTTCTCCAGATTCCCTTTAAACCGTGGTGTGAAGGATTACTCTATCAGCCTGTCTACACATATAAAGACCTATTCTTTTGATCATTTTAGCTCAACACTAGACCTCTAGAATGCCAACTAATCTAATCCTTAAACATTTACCTGAAAATACAGTATTTGAAAAGATGCTTAAAAGCTTAAAAATACACTAAGGTATTAGTTAAAGCTATACAAGTACCAAAATTACACATTTTGTAAATACCTATACACATTATGGGCCAAATTGTTCCCCTGACCCCCAAATTCATGTTGAAGTGCTAGGCCCCATGCACACCCTCAGAATGTGCTGTATTTGGAGATGGGGCCTCCAAAGAGGTGATCTAAGTTAAAAGGAGCCTGTTTGGGTGGGCCTAATCCAATCTGGTACCCTTAAAAGAGGAAATTTGGGTATAGATGGGAGGGGGTGGTACCAACACAGGGGAAAGGTCATCTACAAGCCATGGGGAGAGACCTCAGGAGAAACTAAACCTACCCACCCCCGACCTGGGACTTCTAGCCTCCAGCATTGTGAGAAAAGAAATTCCCATTGCCAAAGCCACACAATCTGTATTTTATTATCACAGCCTAGCAAACTAATACAATATGCTTTCCCTGTTACTAAATATCCTGATCAGGAGTAGGGAACTCTGCCGTAGCGAAATCACTTGGTCTGGCCCTACCGAAGGCATTGGGGTTGAGTTAAACGTTTGACCAAATATAGCAGGCTCATTTTTAAGTTGATAATCGTGTATGGCCCGCGAATGAGGTTATATTTAAATGGCCCTTGACAGAAAAAGGTTCCCCATCCCTGATCTAGATTGACACCCAAAAACACATGTGGCTGCCACCAGGGACAGGAACAAGGTGGCAAAGGTAAAGATATGTCCCTTGTCCCTAGGATTTGTACCAGGTGATTCCTAGAATCCTTCACTGTCCCACTTTTCATGTATGCAGAGAAATTGACCAAGGTATGGGAAACTAGCACCTTCATGCACTACTGCTCCATACTTTTCAAAAAGAGAAAGGTTTGAATAGTTGTTAGACATCCATACAGCAAATAAATGAGAGGGGTCTACTATAATGTAAATATGTCCAGACATATTAAGAGAAAAAAGGCAAGTCACAAAACAATGGGTACACTTTTGATTTAAAAAAAACAAAACACAAAAGCAAGCCCACCTGGTGTGGCTCAGTGGTTGAGCATCAACCTATGAGCCAGGAGGTCACGGTTTAATTCCTGGTCAGGGCACATGCCCGGGTTGCAAGGTCGATCCCCAGTGTGGGGTGTGCAGGAGGCAGCTGATCCATGATTCTCTGTCATTGATGTTTCTCTCTCTTCTTCTCTGAAATCAATAAAAATTTTGTTTTTTTGGGTGGAGGAGCCATCCCCCCCCACCCCAAGGAAGGAGGGGAATGATTACAAATAATAAAAACTAGAGCTTTCTCCAACCTGAGAATATGAAGAGATTTAATTTCCCCAAACTAAAAATGTTAACATTTTCCTTACGGCCAAATTGTTAGGAAATAGGACTTTTCAAAAGCTTAGCTTACTGTAACGATCCTCTTGTTCAGTGGTTTCCAAGGAGTGGAACCAGGGAAAGAAATATATCCATTTAGTTTCTCAAAATGCACCCCTGCCCCAAGCATGTCCTTTATAACCCACTGCTCCACAGCCGGGGTCCCATCGTCACTGACACAGGGTCCCGGCGTTGGTTTGTCTCTGGAGGAGGGAATCGGCGCGAAGGTGCAGCGTATGAGCTTTCCCCACAAAAGATCACAATTTGTTTTATCAGGAAGTCTGGTCATTGCAGCAAGACGAGGCACCTTCGAGAGCAAATCACCAGACAATGTTCAGTAAAGGAGAAGGCACTAAACACACGACCAAATAAAGATGTCTTCTCTTACCCTCATACAAAGTACAGTCCTTCACATTTCCTCTAAGAATAAGGATCAGGTTGGCTTCAGGGGTCGAGGGGTAGCGAACGTGTGGCACACACATGACAAGCGATTACTGGGGAGATCAAGAGAGCAATTCCATTATGTAGAAGGAAAACGTGAACACTTCGATCATTTCAGAGAGAGAATGTAGAAATAAATCACTGCAGCACAGATGCACTCCATTTTAACTTTTAATAGCTAACATTATTGCTGTAGGAAATTTCCCCCCCCGAACCAGGAATAGATGCTAATTACATAAAAATATACATATATAAAAAGGCGTTCTCCATTTTCCCAGGAAAAAGAACAATTTCTAGGGTATTCAAGTGTTTTGTTTTAATCACGAAGTCAACGTCTTGGTCATCTCATTTATTAGCTCTGTAACTTAACATATTTAAATTAAATGTTATTAGACAACCGTTACAACTTATAAATGTAAGATGCCATTATTGAGTAAATACGATTCTTCTGAATGTGTCCCTTCTCCCACCCACGTATGGAGCAGCAATATGGTTAGTTTAATTTTATGCGTATATGATCTATTGCTGCAAATTGCTAGGTCTCCGCTCCCCATGTTTATTCGTGTGTGTGTGTGTGTGTGTGTGTGTGTGTGTGTGTGTGTGTGTGAGGGCTGGTTAAACCTCTCTCATCGGGATCAACAGCAAGAGGAGCTGGCCTTGGGCTTGCGGTGCAGACTGACGGTGTCTGTCTGAATCAAGTGATCCGACCGATCCTCGGTGGCAAGCACCCTTCGCACGGCTTCTTCGAAGGCCGCCGCCACGTTTGTGGCATCTTTTGCGCTCGTTTCGAAGTACGGGTAGTCGCCGTTGTCCCTGCACCAGGCTTGGGCTTCTTCTGCAGACACCTGCCGTTCGTTTATGTCGATCTTGTTCCCCAAAATGACAAAAGGAAAGGTTTCGGGCTCTTTAACATCAGCGTAGTAGATGAATTCTTTCTTCCAGTTACTCAAGTTCTGGAAGCTTTGAGAATCATCGACGCTGAAAGTGAGCAGGCAACAGTCAGAACCTCTGTAGAAGGGCGTCCTCAGGCTGCGGAACCTCTCCTGACCGGCCGTGTCCCAGATCTGCATGGTCACAAAGTGTCCATCCACCTCCAGCTCTTTATTTAAAAACTCCACACCTATGGTATGGAAGAGCTGGGTGTCAAACTTATTCGTCACGTATCTGTTCATTAGCGAACTCTTCCCAACTCCACCATCTCCGAGGAGAATCACTTTAAAAAGTGACGATTTCCCTGCCATTATTAGTCTCAAGGTCTCTGACTTCAGCACCCTGTAAAATAAGAAGGTACCATTACATTCCTTGAGACCTGTGCACTGCTCTGCAGGGTTCTAGAAATTTCCGCATGTAAGGGAAAGAAACGCAGAGGCCCAGTTCCTTTCTGCACAGAGAACACCTAACAGAAAGAGCTGTCATTTGCAAAGCACTCACCCATGCGCCAGGCCCTCCCCTGGCCTGGCTCCAGCTGGCGAGGGCCCAGTCTTGCCCAGTCTTACCCTTCCTTGGGTCTCAGCTGACTGGAGCTGGCCCTCGAGGCCAAGTCTGACCCCAAACACCTTGCTCTCAACCGTTTCCCTCTCCCCTCAGTCAGCCGGGCCAGCATTTGTCAGAGATGTGCTATAGGAGACTGAAGTAGGCAAGTCCGGGTGACCACCTCCAACTGCCCTTTGGTGACACCGTGACAGACACTGCTCACCAACGGCTTTGCCCTCCTGCCAGGGGTTTTCTCCGCGACCCCTGCTGCTCCCAGTGCCATCACCATAGGAGCCGGGAACCAGGAAACCAGACACACAAGCTGGCTGACTGGGCAGTGAGCAAAAATCAGCCAACCACTGAGTAAATGAACCCTATTCTCTTCCTTGGGAACACCACTTGGAGTGTGCCAACATTAACGTCAGCAGCAATGGAATTTTAAACATAATGTAATCCAGCACATTCTACCCACAAGAGCCATTCTGCCCTCAAGTAGCGAGAGGAATGAAGTAACCCTTAAATAAAACCAAGGTGCTATATGTACCCCCTTAGGGGAAACCCTGGGGCAGGATTAAAAACCTTCCTACACCGCAGGCCCCAGCCTGTGGGGGTGGGATTTCAGATGCTCCGCTTCTACGTGCTGTTCCTATTTAAGCTTCTGTTTGAATTCTTTATTATGGAAAATTGCAAACATACACACGATTTCTAAGTGAGGATAATATAACGATGCCCCATGGACCCTAAACCTCGCTTCACCAATTACCAACTTACAGCAAATCCTACTTCCTCCGAAACTCCCCCCTCTCCTTCTCCCCAGTTATTCTGAATCTCACTCTGTCACTTAATCTGTAAGGACTTTATGAAGGGGCTGCTACTATATTAAAATGTGTAAAAGAAGACAACCTTTAGGGTAGCACGAAGAGAACCTTCTGCACCGGTGGAGACGTCTCCATCTGCGGCAGCCACTCGCCACATGTAAGTGCCACATGGGCACTGAGCATATGGTTGGGGGAGTGAGGCACTGAATGTTAAACTTGTATTTATTTTGAACTAATTTGAATAACCGTATTTAGAGAGCCAACCGCTATAATGGACAGCACAGCTCTAGAATAAAAATGGAAATGGAACATGAGAGGAGATGTTGTGAATCCCTCAATGGGAAGATAATTACAACATGAACAATAATTGTGAAATGACTAGGATGAATTTGCAAAATCACTGCAGTGAACGTTATCCGGCTCACTCCTATTTAGATGCAAATGTGACCCAGGGTAATGTAACTGAACACTTCCTATAACATGCAAGGATTCTGTATTTCCGGCTACATACTATTCTGGTAAAAGCTGTAGCAACTTGTCCCTAACTTCAACTGGCTCTTTTAAATTACTCCTATAGTAATTACTACTCTAATTAATACAATTTAAATAGGCCAACAAAAGTCTGAGGCAATCCAGGTACAGACCTCTTGGAGACTTTATTCTTTACTGATTTCAGAGAGGAAGGGAGAGGGGGGGAGACATACATCAATGATGAGAGTAAATCATGGATC
Organism: Lasiurus cinereus; assembly: GCA_011751065.1. Lineage (NCBI taxonomy): Eukaryota > Metazoa > Chordata > Mammalia > Chiroptera > Vespertilionidae > Lasiurus > Lasiurus cinereus. Next base: position 233,613 of record JAAGEH010000411.1, on the reverse strand, counting down.
AGCTGCCTCCTGCATGCACCATACTTGGGATCCAGCCTGCAACCCGGGCATGTGCCCCAACCATTGAACTGCGACCTCCTGGTTCATAGGTCAACATTCAACCACTGGGCCACGCCAGCTGGGCCCTCTTGGAGACTTTTGACTGCCAAAGGACCACTCTGCCCAACGCCCAGACTAAATGAATGTTAAAGAGGAAATTCAAACATTCTCAAGCCTCTTAATTTCCTGGCAAATGTAAAGATGTGCTAAATCGGTTCCTTTGTTTAAATCTTTGCAGTCTTGCTTAAACAACTTCAGCTTCCAGAAAAAGGAGAAATAAAACTGAAAAAGCACACCAAATATTGATTTAGGGAAAGTATCTGGCGAATACCCCTCCTTAACATTCTTCAGCAGTTCTCCACAGATTCAAGTCCGAGTCCAGCTTCTAAGGCAAGACACTTGGCCTTGCTCCCCACTCTCGGCTTCAATCCTTTGGAAAAGCAGTCAGACGGAACTGAAATGCAATTCCACTTGCCCAGCTTGGCACACACTGTTCCTTCCGATGGTGATCCTACCCCGCTTCACCTACCACACTGCTAACTCACCGCTGGGCCCGCAGAACCCCTTGGCACGGTCATTAACATTGAACCCCTTCCCCAGCAGGTCCCTCCCAAGGTCCCAAGGCTGTGTGTTCCTTTCGATGTGAACACAAACGTTCCCTGTTGCGTTAGGAGGGTGGACCAGAGGGGCGTAATTGTAGTCTTTTATCCCAGGATTTTAATAGGTCTCTAAGTGCCTCACCGGACACCAAGTGTTACTGTTCGGCCCTGATGGTTAGAGTCTCCACATTAAATTATAACCCGGATTGTGAACCTAACCACCGCACTCAGAGGATGGCTGGAGACAGGTACCAAATTAAGTCTTCGAGGTTCCCTGGGGTTGTCATTTCTAATTTTATCAGGACATGTTGCCAGTTCTTTTCTTTTTTCATAATAACGTGGGCTTTCCTAGCTTGTGCCATTATTCTGATGAAACAAATGTGGGGAATGCTACACCGGGCAATAGGGTACCATGCTTACATTTCCCATCCATAATTTGGGGCCTCCCAGGTATACTATTTGGGAGTATTTTGGCATTTGCTAAAGCAACTAATACACACATATCTCTCTAATTCTAACTATAGTGTTGTATATAAACATACATGGTGATATAGGTAATTGTATAAACCAGTGGTCAGCAAACTCATCAGTCAACAGAGCCTAATAACAACAGTACAACTGTTTTCTTTTGAGAGTCACATTTTTTCAACTTAAACTTCTAACACCACTTCTTCAAAATGGACTTGCCCAGGCCGTGGGATTTTGTGGAAGAGCCTCAATCAAGGGGCCAAAGAACCACATGTGGCTCTCAAGCCGTAGCTTGCTGACCATGGGTATAAACCAGCTCATTTCCCAATGACATCTAACAAAAAGTAGCTTCAAGGAATCTACACATTAACATAACCATAATCAGCTTACAGACATTAAAAACGTTTCCTTTTCTAAATAAACAATAAAAATCCTTTGAAACTTCTTTAGTTTAACCTGAATGAATAGGGTATCCTGCCATGTTATTGCCAGAACTTACCTTAAAATGTAACGTCAAGTTTTTCATAATCCACAGTTTGGAATGATTGCCCGAAGGCAACCATCTTCACCAAAGTTAAAATAAAACTTTAGCAATTCAGCTAAATTCTGTGAGGAAATCTGCATAAGAAAAGCCTACTACCTAGGTCATAAATCTCACCTTAGTTGTTCAGTTCAAGCATCATCATTATCTGCAAAGAAAACATTAGAAAGCTCCGCTTAGCAATGTACAGCTTTTTTTCATAATTTTAAGAGTAAACACAAGAGCCGAAACCAGTTTGGCTCAATGGATAGAGCGTCAGCCTGCGGAGTGAAAGGTCCCAGGTTCGATTCCGGTCAAGGGCATGTACCTTTGGTTGGGGGCACATCCCCAGGAGGGGGTGTGCAGGAGGTAGCTGATCAATGTTTCTCATTGATGTCTCTAACTCTCTCTCTCTCTCTCCCTTTCAATAAAAAAAGGTGAAAGAAATAGCTGACTTCTAGTAGCAGCTAAATTCTTAATTAAAAAGGAAAATCACACCTGAAAGCTGCCCAGGACCTTTCTCAGCTTAAAAAAGTCATAGAATCAAATACTACACCTTATAGAAGTCTTTCACCTGCCAACGCTGTTTCTCCAAGTTTCACGCTCCGGCAGCTACAGAACGTTGTTCAAATGAAATAAATGTAAAATATACCATTCATTTTTCAACAGCTGCCCAAATTTTGAGTAGCTTCGAAGAATCATATTCCAGAGAATAAAATAGAAGTAATATTAAACCAGGAAAAAAAGGGCCGCGCGAGGAAGGAGCCCCAATGGGACACAGGAAAAGTCAGTCTAAGGCAGCAAGGAGTGTTGTGAAGCTTCTTTCCGGGCAGCCAAGGCCAAGGTGAAAACTTGGAAGGAGAACTGGTTCCTGGTGTCAAAGGCCAAAGCAGACCAACTGGTGGCAAGCTACTTGCACCCGGAAGCTCACCGGACGCTGGTGAGGACAGTACCTACCTCTGAGACTCTGGGGAAAATTCACTTCGACGCGGACGGCAGGGGGAAGCGGTTCACCAGGGCCTCAGGCTCCTCATAGGAAAGCAGGACGGTTCTGGGGAATGAACAGAAGAAGTCTTCACTGGCAGTATCACAGAAAGGCTGCTGTGGCGGCCGTTCCTCCAGTGGACTGTCAGTAAGAGTTGTGGGCAGAAAAGTGAGAGGATTATACAGGCGGATAATAGGGAGCCAGAGGATCCGAGCCCTAAAGATCAAATTCAATGTGAAGGTTTCCCAGTGATGAATGCGGGGCTGTGCTCAGTAAGGTGCTAGCCACTCTCTGTCTAAAGCAGTGGTTTTTCCCCTTAAAGCGAAGGGATTTTTGTGGGACTTACATATAAGAGTCCTTAGCTTATAAATTCAATCGATGAAGAAAGTGACTCTTCAAAACCTTGACATGGCGGAGTTAAGGCTACAATAGTATAATACAGGCATACCTGGGAGATATTGGGGATTCAGTTCCAGACCACAGCAATAAAGCAAATACCACAATAGATCAAGCCACACGAATTCTTTTGTTTTCCCAGTGCATGTAAGTTAGGTTTACACTATACTATAGTCTAGTAAGCATGCAATAGTATTATGTCTTTAAAAAAACAAAAACAATGTACAGCCCTAGCTGGTTTGGCTCAGTGGATAGAGCATCAGCCTGAGGACTGAAGGGTCCCAGGTTCTATTCCAGTCAAGGGCACATGCCTGGGTTGCAGGCTTGACATGCAGGAGGCAGCCAATCAATGATTCCCTCTCATCACTGATGTTTTATCTCTCTCTCCCTCTCCCTCTCTGAAGTCAATAAAAACATTTTTAAAAATAATAAGAAACAATGTATATACCTCAAGTTAAAAATATTTCATTGCTAACTAGTTTGAGACTTCCGTGAGTCATAATCTTTTGGCTAACGGTTGCCACAAACCTTCAATTTGCAAAAAAACCCTGCAATATCTTCAAAGTGCAATCGAGTGAGGTATGACTCATAGCAACAATGCCAACACTGTTAGCCCTTATTCCGCTCCACTGCGTTCACTCCTCCCAAGTCTCTATCCCTAGACTGCAATGAGGACACTGACTCAGGGAGCTTCCATTCCTTGGTCAAGGTCACACGGCTAGTAAAAGGTAGAAATGAAGTAAGAAGGGGGCAGGCTGCTCTAAACCCAGCGCTTAACCCAGGAGGCTCAGCTGCCTGGCATTTACAGTGGTACCTCGAGATACGAGTTTAATTCATTCTGTAACCTTGAGGCGTGGGAACCTATGAGATGCTCGAGTCGCGGTCAACTGGTGGGTCGTGTGCAGCCGGCCGATCCACGCGATGACTCGCATCTCAAATGTTGCTCGTATTTCAAAGCAAAAATCGCTCGCATCTCAAAAATCTCGTATGTTAGGGCACTCGTATCTCGAGGTACCACTGTATTTCGGAGGGTTTTCCTGTTGCTGTCGTGGGTAGAATGAAAAAGCGCAGTTGCGATGGTTTGAAGATCTGCTCAAAACCAAGTTCACTTGACAGAACCAGCAGTAGCAAGCCGCCGCCATGCAGTATAAAGCAGATCTGAGCGCGCCGGAGTTTTATGCGTTTCTCTGGCTTAACCGTGCTTCACATGAAATGGCAATCAAGCGCCTGCAGAACTCTGAAGCGCCACCCCGGAGGCCTAGCATTCGGTGGAGTGGCTGGGCCAGTCGTTTTTCAACAAGCACACAGGGGCTGCCTGATGCTGAGGATGTCAGCGGCCCCCGGCCTCATGGAGCTGGGGGCTGGGGACAATGACAATCCACACAAACCCAACTGTGCAGAGCCCTGCCGATGACAATCTGGACTTGGTACAGAATACAACTACTTGCACTCAACCGAAAACCAAGGAACCACTCCAACGGTGCGGCGGCTGCCCTGGTGAGAGGTGATGGGTAAGCCCTCGGCTCCCTCAGGCACACCAGGCCCCTGGTGGGAGCACCTCAGGAGTGGCTTGGAGCTGTGTGTGGTTCCGGCCATCAGGGGGACAGCTATTTCACCTGCCACTCCATTCAAGAAAAGGTGGCATCTCCCGGCACCAGGGGAAAGCTGGCTGTGTCAACAGTGCCACCGACAGACTCTACACCGGTGCCCAGTGTGGGCAGTTCCAAAGCAACATCTCAATGGTCACTTCAGCCGCACTCAGCTCTGGGAACACAGCCTCACCAAGGTCAGCTCCACTACAGGTGGACTTGACCCAGGACAAGCGGGTTTGACCACCAGCTAAGCTCCGCAGGAGAAAACTGCGGAGAGAGGGGGGAGTCGGGAATGAGGGAGAGGGACCAGCCCAGGCCAAGGCCCTGCCAATGCAGGCTGGCATGTACTGGGCGAGTCCAAGGTAGGCCTGAGCACCGGAGTCCAGCGAGAGGAGAGTTACGTGTGGATGGGACTGGGGGGAGAGGCCTGGAGCAGGCAGGGCCTTAGCTGTCAAGGAAGGAGTTCTGGCAATGACCTAAATGCCTCACTGCAGACAGAGAACCGTAGAAGTATACGGCCGAGCGATAGACCCAAATACTGGACACATGGTGATCACACTCTGAAAAAGCTTACAGATTTATATTAAAGTCTACAAGAAAACCTAGGATAGTCAATGCTGAGTTCAATCCTGAAAGTAGTGATTTGGTTGCAAAGTCATACCTTTTTTAAATATCAAAAGTATATTAAAATAAATCAAAAGCCTCATTTTTCACTTACAGTCTAGCTTAACTGAATGCTGCAATTAATTGAAATGGAAATCATCTTTTAAATTTTCCTTAAATACTGCTATCCACCATACCTCAAGGAAAATTGCTTCCTACATTTTTCTATAACTCTGCTTCGAAAATTACTCAATATGACACCAAGATTACAAGCAACATAACAAAAAGTAAACTAAACTTCATCAAAATTAAAACTTTTGTGCTTAAAAGGACACTATCAAGAAAGTGAAAAGACAACACACAGAATGGGAGAAAATATTTGGAAACCAAATATCTGATAAAAGACTTGTACCCAGAATATATAAAAAAAAAAAACTCTTACAAGTCACCAATAAAAAAAAATAGCTCAACTTAAAAATAAGAGAAAATGGTCAACATCAATAGCCAGTAGAGAAATGCAAATGAAAACTTCATACCCACTAGGACAGCTAGAATAAAAAAGATCATAACAAGTGTTGAAGAGGCTGTGGAGAAATGGTAACCCTCATACAGTGCTGATGGGAATGTAAACTGGTGCAATGATCTAAATATATAAAAGCCTAACCAACTATCTGACCATTCAACCATCCAACCAGTATCTATGATGCACAATGACCACCAGGGGGCAGATGCTCCAATTGGTAGCTATGACATGCACTGAACACCAGGGGCAGACACTCAACACAAGAGCTACTGAGCTGCGGTGACTTGGCAGCTGTGGTTCTTGGGTGACACACCCAGAACCAGAGAGGAGGGAGACCAATTTTGGGGTGTGTCACCTGAGAAGCTCCCTCTTGCAATCCAGGACTCCACAATCCAGGACCCCTCGGGGATGTTGGAGAGCTGATTTTGGCCTGATCCCTGCAGGCCAGGCCAAGGGATCCTTGCCAAATCTGTGCACTGAGCCTCTAGCAATGAAGAACAGCCTAGTGGTTCCTCAAAAAGTTAAACACAGTCTTAGCCAGTTTGGCACAGTGGATAGAGCATTGGCCTGCAGACCAAAGGGTCCTGGATTTATTCTGGTCAAAGACAGGTACCTTAGTTGCAGGCTCCTCCCTGGCCTGGGCCCTGGTCAGGGCTGGCACAGGAGGCAACCAATCCATGTGTTTCTCTCACATGGCTGTTTCTGTCTTACCCTCTCTTTTCCACTCTCCCTAAAAATTAATGGAAAAATATCTTCGGGTGAAGATTATAAAAAACAAACAAACAAGTTAAACACAGTTACCATATGACACAGCAATTCCTCTCTTAGGCATATACCTATGAGAAATTAAGACATGCATCCATATAAATACTTGTACGTGTACATTTATAGCAGCATTATTCATAACAGCCATAAAGCAGAAACAATCCAAATGTCCATCAACTGATGAATGGATAAACCCCAAATATATTTTGCTCAGTGAAGAGAAGCCAGACACTAAAGGCCACATATTATATGACTCCATTGATATGGAATGTTCAGAACAGGCAAATCCATAGGCAGAAATAGAGCTGTGTTTCGGGGAAGGAGGGGAGAGGGAAATGAGGAGTGGCTGCCAACGGGCTACAGGGTATCTTCTGTGGGAGGGGGAAGATATTCTGGAATGAGAGTGGCGATAGTTGCTCAACTTTGTGATTACACTAAAAACCACTGTACTGTCCATATTAGAAGGATGACTTTTATGGTGAATTATAGAAAGAAGACAGGTAGGTAGAGATATCCACGGACAGCCTAAGGTCTTATTAGCAACTGTGGTGAGCGGGCACAGCCGTGGCACACTCAGACCCAGGTCTCCTTATGTGCCACGCCAGGTTCAGTGGCCCTGAGTGCGGGAGGCTGAAAGGCTTAGCAAAGACAAGAGGATGAAAGCTGGGTCTCGGTGGGACGCTGCTTCCTGAGAACGAGCGCCAGGGATTCAAATTTGCGTCTTTATTTTTCAGTCAGATGCCAGGAGGCAAAGGAAGGGCGTGGTAAGATGTTTACAACCTTCTCGTGGGTTTCGATCCTATTCAATTACATGCACGTGACCCAGCTGTTTACTTGCAGTCTGTATCTTCAGGCACGTGGGGCCACGTGTTGGGACCACAGGTTCAAGCTCACAGCTCCAGCTGTCGGCTACGATTGTGCTGGGACTTGCAGGTGCCCATGAGAGGACTGTGCCCTCTCATCAGTCCAAGGCTTGAACCTGTCCAAGCACTGCAGCCGCGCCCCACAAGCAACAAGACCCTAAAATTAGATTCACAGAGCCACAAACAATCTCCTTGTCCCTGACACTAGAAGCAACTGTATTCTAGTGTCCTTTTAAATAATCCTATTTTAGGATTACAATGCCATGTGCTAGCGCCAACACACGTAGACGGCACACAGTATGTCAAGGGAAGCAGATACCTCCAAACTAAAGATAAAAAGACAGCACTGTATGGCAACCCCTTCCTTTTTACAATGCTGTTTTCCCAACTCTTCCCTGTGGCCTTTCATCTTGCACTATGGCTTGTTACGGATAGCTCATCAGCAGTAGCCTTCTCTCTAGCCTTCTCCAACGCGTTGCTGGTTTCCAAAACCATAGACCATAATAAACCAAGAGGGATTCAGGCCTAGGCATGGAGAATAGAAATCTCTTAACAGGAATGTTTAATTAAAGGTGGGCATTTTTATTGGTCCTGGATCTAATGGTCTCCAAACTAAACCCACTTATTTCTTTTTTATTTTTATTATACAGGATCTTGAACTTGACATACAAAGAGCTATCCAACCTGGCTTACAAGCCTGTCCCGATTATAACCCTACCAGTCACCCTCCCAGAACCTATCACAGGTGTCTGCGGCCTAGACTTTGCTCAGGCCCTTATCTTGGCCTGGGAGGCCCCTCCCTAGACCTGACAGCTATGAATATTCCAGTCACCAAAGGCCTCGTTCAGATCCTTCCCCCGAGAAGCCTTCTATGCCTCCCCTGCCTCATCTTGCTCTTCCCTCTGATCCTTTCCACCTCTATGGCAGCTCTCACTCACGTATGCTTTAAACCAGTGGTTCTCAACCTTCCTAATGCAGTTCCTCATGTTGGGGGTCACCACAACATGAGGAACTGCATTAAAGGGACGTGGCATTAGGAAGGTTGAGAACCACTGCTCTAAACAGTCTGTTGTGTCTGAGTCTGGCCAAGTCCCTGGAGGGAACACCTGATGCCACCATTCCTTTGTCCTTTTGCTCTGCAACATCATATACAAAACTTTACATACGGTGAGGTACCGGAGAAGTGTGAAAACTGAGACCAAAGTAAACTATTTCCTCCTTTATTCTTGTTATTATTCTATCCTTATTTTTCTTTTTTTCCCCTTTTTTTATATATTTTATTGATTTTTCACAGAGAGGAAGGAAGAGGGATAGAGAGCCAGAAACATCGATGAGAGAGACACATCGATCAGCCGCCTCCTGCACACCCCTACTGGGGATGTGCCTGCAACCAAGATACATGCCCTTGACCAGAATCGAACCCGGGACCTTTCAGTCCACAAACCAACGCTCTATCCACCGAGCCAAACCGGTTTCGGCAATCCTTATTTTTCTTCTGTTTTGCTTTATTAATCCTCACCAGAGGCTATTTTCCATTGATTTTGAGAGAGAGTGTGAAAGTTAGAGGAGAGAGAGAGAGAAACATCAATGTGAGACACATCAATTGGCGGCCTCCCATACAAGCCCCAACCAGGGCCAGAGCCTGCAACCACAGTATGCGCCTTTGACCAGAATCGAACCCAGAACCCTGCAGTCCACTGGCTGACGCTCTATCCACTGACCCAAACTGGCTAGGGCTATTCTTCTTTTTCTATTTGTACTTTCTGTACTTAGAGCTGTTTCTCCAGTCAATCAGTTCCTCCCCCATTTTACTTTCGAGGTCTATTAAAATGCATGAGAGCCCTGGCCAGTTTGGCTCAGTGGAGAGAGCGTCGGCCTGCGGACTGAAAGGTCGCAGGTTCGATTCCAGTCAAGGGCATGTACCTTGGTTGCGGGCACATCCCCAGTAGGGGTGTGCAGGAGGCAGCTGATCCATTTTTCTCTCCCATCAATGTTTCTAACTCTCTATCCCTCTTCCTTCCTCTCTGTAACAAATCAGTAAGTAAAAAATAGAATGCATGGGAAAGGACAAAAAAATTGATTCTTACTTGCAAGTCTAATGAGCAAACCACTTTAAAATTAGCATTACTGCCTGCAAAAAGCACAAGGTTGCAACAAAGCAACATTCCTCCAACAAGCAGCCAAAGGGAGAGTGGGCTGGGTCTGTACACTGCTTTTCTCAAAACTTCAGTTTGACACACGTACTCTCTGACCCCTTGACGGGTTCTCATTTCCAAACACTTAAGTTGAATTCATCACTCTTGGTTTAAATTTAGAAACAATTTTTTTCCAAAAGGAAAAAAAACAAAAAACGCATACCTTTTGCACTCACCCTAAATGCCCTAGTTAGAGGCATACCGTTTATTTCATTTCATAGCTTGAGAAATTGAGGCTCAAAGTAACTAACCCAGGGAAAAAAGGCATGGATAATCTATTTCAATTTTTACTGGAGCCCTCTTAGTTTCCTTATAGCATCTGAATATAGGTGTGTTCCAGCCATCCCACTCTTTTCTTTCTGGTCTTCCTGGCTGCCTTGCTGAAACGTATAAGCAAGAAGCAAGTCAACGAAGTAATTAAGTCTATCGGTACCGCAAGAGGTCAGCCAGGAAAAAAAAAGAAAGAATTAGGCAAAAATACTATAGGAATAGACCAACATGGAGGCATGTTGCTAGATGAAATAAATGATCCTAGTCCCGTGGTCGGCAAACTGCGGCTCACGAGCCACATGCGGCTCCTTGGCCCCTTGAGTGTGGCTCTTCCACAAAATCCCATGGCCTGAGTGAGTCTATTTTGAAGAAGTGGCGTTGGAAGAAGTTGAAGTTTAAAACATGTGGCTCTCAAAAGAAATGTCAATTGTGCTGTTGCTATGTGGCTCTGTGGACTCAGGAGTTTGCCGACCACACTGGCCTAATGGATCACTGAGCATTACCTCCCAGAGACAGCTAGAGAGGAGAAACACTGAAATCAAACCACACTCTCACATCAGAGCAGCTCAACCTGTCTAAGGAACTCATTTCAATAACTCTCCTTTCTGAAGATGAGTCATCTAATTAGACTTTTAGGAAATACATCCCTAAATACAATTTTGCTTAAAACAAGGCAGGGCTGTAGGTATGTGTGTGCAGGAGGTGTGCAGGAGGCAGTGTGCAGGAGGCAGCTGATTGATGTTTCTCTCCCATCAATGTTTCTAACTCTCTATCCCTCTTCCTTCCTCTCTGTAACAAATCAATAAAATACATTTAAAAAATAAAAAATAAGCCGAAACCGGTTTGGCTCAGTGGATAGAGCATCGGCCTGTGAACCGAAAGGTCCCAGGTTCGATTCTGGTCAATGGCATGTACCTTGGTTGCGGGCACATCTCCAGTAGGGGGCGTGCAGGAGGCAGCTGATCAATGTCTCTCTCTCATCGATGTTTCTGACTATCCTTCTCCCTGCCTCTCTCTAAGAAACCAATAAAATATATTTTAAAATAAAATAAAAATTAAAAAATTAAAAATAAAATGCATGGGAAATGACAAATAATTAATTTGTCCCAAACTGGCTAAGGCTATTCTTCTTTTTAGAAGAATAATTAATCATGGAGAGAGTGGCAAAGAGGAAGAGGAAAGAAGAGATTTGGTTAAGGAACTAAATCTTCTTAAAACAACCTGAAAGTGTAGAGCAGCAATGTCTGACAGAACTTTTTCTGCAATGACGGGAACATTCTGTATCTGTATAGAATGAAAGTGTAGAGCAGCAATATCTGACAACTTTTTCTGCAATGACGGGAACATTCTGTATCTGTATAGAATGAAAGTGTAGAGCAGCAATATCTGTCCAATAATGGTAGTTACTAACCATTCATGGCTACTGAGCACTTGATACGTGGCTGATCCAACTGAGGAACTGAATTTTTTGTTAATGTTTTTACTGATTTCAGAGAGGAAGGGGGAGGGAGAGAGAGAAACATCGATGAGAGAGAATCATCAAATGGCTGCCTACTGCATACTCCCCACTGGGGATTGAGCCCCAAATCCATTTGCCCTGACCAGAAATCAAACCGTGACCTCCTGGTTTATGGGTCGATGCTCAACCACTGCCTCACAGCAGCCGGCTTAAATTTTTAATTTTATTTCATTTCGGTTTACATTTAAATTGCTATGTAAGTACAGCAATTTGGGCAGTGTGCATAGCGTGTGCTTACCTGGGAGTCCATGATGGAGCTGCGGGGGGCTATGCACCTAGAATCACATGTGAAATAAGGATGAGTGCAGGGATGGAAGCATGTGAGCTGGAGCTTTTTTCTGGAAAGAGTCAAAAAAGGTTTCATCAGATTCTTTTTTTCAAATATATTTTTATTGATTTCAGAAGGGAGAGAAAAACATCAATGATGAGTGAGTCATTTATTGGCTACCTCTTGCATGACCCCTACTGGAGATCAAGCCCACAACCCCAGCATGTGCCCTTGACCAGAATTGAACCCAAGACCCTTCACTCCACAGGCCAATGCTCTATCCACTGAACCAAACCAGCTAGGGCTCATCAGATTCTTAAAGGATTCTGGACCTCAAGCAATGATCGATACGTGTGTGCATTATTCATACATTATGTGTGACCCATTTGTGTAGCTCATGACACTCTCACTTTGGTCTTTACTTGGCATCACTACTTCCGATTCTTCTCTCCCTCACTCATGAGATGTTATTAATATTATGACCTTGAACTGGGATGGTTCAGTGAACAGACTTACGGGAAACAGCTAATCCTGGAAGTGAAGATGTTTGTTGTGCTTAATGAGTCCTTAAGAGAAACAAGCAGAAATGTATCTACCCGCATTAAGACACTTACAGGAAAAGGCACTTACAGTGCTGGACAATAAGGAAAAGAGTGGAGCAGTTTAAGGTTTCATTTGGGGAGGCAGAATTAAAATGCAAAGAAACGGATACAGATCAAAAAACAGATACGGTGCTGGGAATTAGACTGGCTATTTCAGGAAGAATGCATCGTAAAGGCAATGAATGTGAATATGCCTGTTAGGACAATACATCAGGGCAGCTAAACACAAATTAAGCATGATCCGCAATGATCTGCTGTAGCCTACGGAAATGTTGGTTCTGACTCTGCTCAAATTAGATAAGAAACCAGATGTCTTTAATTTGAAGCAGAAAAGTGTCAGTGTTGGAGGATTCCCAAATCTACTAAGGGAAGAGTTCATATACCAACACTGTCCAAGAGGGATGAAGCCACAGCAAAGTGGAACTTCTTGGCTGTCAGAGAAATTAAGTAAGGGAAGTGGAAATTTTCCAAGCAGATATATTTCAAGAGGACAGCCTTATGTCTGGCACATAGGACGCTGCTAGATTAAAGGCCCCAGTCTGCAGTGAAGTTGTCACCAGGTCAAAATGAGAAGGCTGGTTCAGTGGTTGAGCGTTGACCTATGAACCAGGAGGTCACCATTCCATTCCCGGTTGGCGCACATGCGCAGGTTGTGGGCCCCATCCCCAGTGCGGGGAGTGCAGGAGGCAGCCTATCGGTGATTCTCTCTCTGTATTTTTAAAAAAGAAAATGAGAAGAATGTAAGAGTCCTGCAGGTAGCTTTCCAGAAAGTTCACTTCATCCTACTTCTCCATCAACGATGCCTGCTGGTCCCCACCAAGGTAATGAAGCTGCCTTTACTTACAAAAACCTTTCCACGCCTAACCTTACTGTGCCATCACTGCCCATTTCACGACTCTGCCTGATCAACCCTCCACTCTGCCCACTACACAGAGGCTCCCAACTTCACCCCCAACTCGTATATATGCAGAAGCCCCCAGACAACTCCCAATGGCCAGCCCAAAGGCTTTTCCTTAGTCTTTATCTAAACAGCCTACTGCATACGCACTCTTAAAGCGAATAAAAAGAAAGGTGCTTCTCTTAGGGCAGTGGTCGGCAAACTCATTAGTCAGCAGAGCAGCAAACCGTGGTCTGCGAGCCGCAATTTGCCGACCACTGTTAGGGCTTCAAAGTGTATGATTCTAGAAAAGACCCTCATGGCTAACCAGTGTCCCCACCTGAGGCCCACCTAGTAGTGAATTCTCTCAGATGAAGCCAGGTGTCTCGATGCACATGCCATAAAATCTTGAAAGGGTACACAGGCATTGTTTGTTTGTGTTTTACAAAGTAAACTATGATTTTTATTGTGAATTATCATAGATGGAAAATTAAATCGAATACTTATTCTGTCCATTTCATTTTACAATAATCTTACCTTTTTTTGTACCATGTATTTCAATTTGCCTGTTTAGTGAGAGAAAAAAAGAAATCTGTAATTTTTGGCTCGTTTTAATTTAACTTTTATCATTGAATTCAAGACCCCACCATAAAATGCACTGCCAACAACCACATCCTAAGTCCCTAAGTAAGCATTTTTTTAAACAAATAAGACAATGGAAGCTCAACTGGGAAAGGATCTTGCAAAGTAGCACACCTCTAGCTGAGACGGAAGGCTTTTCAGTCTTAATCAGGACTCCGCCACAGCCCGGCAATGACCTTGAAAATGTTCCTACTTAATGGTCCATAAAACTACCCTTGACAACAGTTTCCCCCTTCTCTGGCTTTCGCCACCCCCTCAGCTTTCAGCAAACTAGACGCTCCCGTTTCTAATAAGCTCTTAATATTGGTATATGGCAAGGTTGAAGCCCTTCCCTCTTCCCAACCCATACCTTCCTGGGATATAAAACCCAGTGATTTCTAAACTAAAGTCCACCTCCACCCCTCCCACCCCCTGGGGGCCAGACGAGAATTCCAACCCCTTTTATAATATATTAGGAGCCCGATGCACGAAAGTTGTGCCAGAATGGGCCTTCCTTGCCTGGGCTGTGGGCACTGCTTTCACTCTGGCCGGTGCCACCTTTCCACCTTCCTACGCTGCTCAGAAGCCCAGAGCTGCCTGGGGTGGGGCGGCCGCCTGCCATCATCGCCATGGCGACAACATAAGCATCCTGCCAAACGGGCAGCTGTGTATGCAAATTAACCGCCATCTTTGTTGGGTTGGTTTGCATACTCACTCCTGACTGGCTGTGGGCATCACCAAGGTACGGTCAATTAGCATGTTTGTCTATTATTAGGTAAGAGGAAGAGTCACCTGGTACCCTGCTGGCAGTTCAAACTCAACGTAACTAAAACCAAGCTAAGTCTCACCCCCTTCCTTCACCAACACAAGAGACATGTCCACTTCTCTACCTACTGCTATTGTCATTTGCTCAAATAACAAATGCTACGACTGGAATATTAGCCGCCACTGTTTACCAAATACAGCCAAACCTCAGTCTCCAATGTCCCCCCCATCTCCAACATTTCGGTTCTCTACTAAGTTTTTCACGGAAAAAAATGTCTGGGTTGTGGACCTGGCAAGTCTTTCATGCTGATACACCAGCAGGACAAAACAAAGGCCACAAGCAAAGGAGAGAATGCCCCAGTATGAGTCAGTGAAACCACACCTTGTTAACACCTCAGGAAAGCGAGCCGTGTGTGTGTGCGCGTGCGTGTGTGTGTGTGTGTGTGTGTGTGTGTATGTGTGTGTGTGTGTGTTTGCTTCTGTTGGCAAAATGGATGATTAGCAGAAAATTAAAATATAAAGAGGCCATCAAGAGTGCTAATGTCCCATTATTCACGGTGGCGAAGACATGGAAGCAACCAAAGTGCACTGCCATAGAGGCCTGGATAAAGATGTGGTACAGATACCCAATGGAGTATACGCAGCCATCAGCAAGGATGAAGTAGCACCTTTTGCAGCAACATGGCTGGACCTTGAGAACATTACGCTAAGCGAAATAAGCCAGTCAGAAACAGCTAAGAACCATATGATTTCACTCGTATATGGGACAGAAAACTGAACACAAAGAGCAGTGTGGTGGTTGCCAGAGGGAAGGGGGTGGAGAAGCAGGAGGGTCCCAATATAAGGCGACAGGAGAAGATGTGACTTTGGGTGGTGGGCACACGGTGCAACATACAATTTTATAACATAGAAACTGACACCTGAAACTTGTATGTTCATGTTCACCAATGTCACCCCAATAAATTTAATAAAGAAATTACTGTAAAGGGTGCTAATGTTGCTAAGGGTGTAAAAGAATATCACAGGCATGTCAGCCTGCGGACTGAAGGGTCCCAGGTTCAATTCCAGTCAAGAGAACGTACCTTGGTTGCAGGCACATCCCCAGTAGTGAGTGTGCAGAAGGCAGCTGATCGATGTTTCTCTCTCATCGATGTTTCTAACTCTCTATTCCTCTCCTTTCCTCTCTGTAACAAATCAATAAAATATATTTAAAGTAAAAGTAAAAGTGATTTTGGTTAAGGCTAGTGGGGGTGTTTCAGTAAGTTTAAGAAGAGAATGTGAGTTTATAGATTAAACAGTACATTAGACATGTTACTGTATATAAGAAAGGTTAAATAAAACAGGCAGTTATTTGGGGATCTGGAACGAATTAATTCCATTTACATTCTTTCTAATGGGAAAAAAAATGATGTGGTTTTCAAACAAATTGCTTCTTGAACAGCCTTCCAGAACCAATTTAGTTCAAGAACTGAGGTTGCACTACATCTGCTAGGCATACAGCACCTTCAAATCACCTGCAAGTTGGACACTGTCTCCCGTGTTTTGGAGTTCAACAAAGGCAAGTTCACAAAGAGCAAACAACTTCCCCAGTCTAATCACACAGGGCAGGTCAAGCATGTGTTACCTTCACTCCCACCGCATGGCGGAAAGGACTAAAAATGTACAAACCCCGAAAGGACAACAAGAGGGAACCAGAGATGGGAGACAGCAACCAAACTGAGAAGACGGGAAACCAATGGTCTACCAGGGACAAACTAAAGAGAGGAGGAGGCCGGTCGGCGTGGCTCGGTCACTGAGCGTCGACCACCAGGAGGACGTGGTTCGTCTCCCGATCAGGGCACGTGCCTGGGTTGCGGGCTCGATCCCCAGTGTGGGGCATGCAGGAGGCAGCTGATAATGATTCTCTCTCATCACTGATGTTTCTACCTCTCACTCCCTCTGCCCTGGCTGTTTTGGTTCAGTGGACAGAGCGTCACCCTGGAGACTGAGGGGTCCTGGGTCCAATTCCAGTCAGGGGCACAGGCCCAAGTTGTGGGCTTGATCCCCAGTGGGTAGTGTACAGGAGGCAACTGATCAATGATTATTTCTCATCATTGATATTTCTCTTTCTTTCCCTCCGCCTTCCTCTCTGAAAAAATATATATTTTTTATAAAAATCACTTTTATTTTTATTTTAAATATACGTATTTCATTGATTTGTTACAGAGAGGAAGGGAAAGGAATAGAAAGTTAGAAACATGGATGAGAGAGAAACATCGATCACCTGCCTTCTGCACACCCACTACGGGGGATGTGCATGCAACCAAGGTACGTGCTCTTGACTGGAATTGAGAGAGGGGGGGGTAGGGGGAGACGGGGAGGAAGGGAGGAAATCTAACGCACTTGTTCACACTTATTCAGAGAGGCCGGCGGAAGCACAAGGAGTTCTCTGAAAGGCAGGAGACCCCAGGACCACCCTCTGCACCCAGAGGCCCCTTTCTCCACCAGAAGATCTGGTTCCTAAAGACGTGTGAGTAGCAGACCATGGGAATGGAACGCTATGGACAATGAGGCAGAGGAGAGCAAGGGACAGTCTTCACAGGGAACGGGCAGGGGGGGCTGCTTGACATTTTTGAGGGGACCAGAGAGGTACTGGACATCTGCAGGACACCAGGCAAACTGGCACCGGAGGGAGTTCCCAGTTTCAGCATTACATCATGCCACATTCCTTTCCATGACATCATATCGCTGCAAATCTGGTTTGCCAGGGGTGGTGTGATAAAAACTCAAGTACTGCTCACATGAATGTGCAACAGGATATGAGGATGGCAGCTGTTTGCTCCCAAACAACTATTTATAAAATTTTATTTAAGAAGACTGGAACTCATTCGAGAATGCTCTGCATTTATAATGCATGGATCTCAA
>JAAGEH010000411.1:179254-216229 GCA_011751065.1 Lasiurus cinereus | reverse complement strand
ATACATGCATACAAGGCCTTCTGTTAATCTCTTACAGTCCCCCCCACAACCTCCCCTGCCTTCCCGCTTAGTATGACAGTCTGTTCATTGCTCCTTTGCCTCTGTATCTTCCCCCGACCCCCAATTCTTTTCTTTAAAAAATCTTGCTTCTGCAGACTAGTAATAAACCTATGTACTGGATAAAAAGCTGATCCTAAAGTATTAACTTTCTATTGGTAGTGAGTTGCTTAACATGCAATGAACCTAAAGCAGTCATATTTTTGTGCAAAATATTAAAATGTAAAGTTATCAAGACTGCATTAAAAAATTACAAAATTCTCCATTAATCAAAAAAAGGGGGGGGGCAGCAGGGTAATATCATGTAAGGAAAAATATCCTGTAAGTAAATGACATCTAGAAAATTTTTACTTTAGAAAATTAATTTTCATTTGCAATGCTAACAGCAAGACACCCATGAAAAACACACATGGTGTCCAAATGTATGCATTTGTAGGCATATGCAGCTCATCACCGCTCTGGGGACACAAGCCAGAAGCTGCAAAGACTAGCATGCATAGCCCAGTAGGGCCGAACTTTCTTGAGCCTGTGAGAGCATTCAAACATTCTTCTATGACAGTTTTACACAGCAAGTCCCAGAAACAAAACTGTCTAAGGTTTTTTTCAGGCTCCTCTCACACTGATAACACAACCCCTCGTATGAAAACCAACCTTCTAAAAACTACCTTAGCCTCTGGACCCCAAAGCCTAATACAATGCACAAGAATCTGGAACTTAAACTGTGAGTTCAATTTATACTGAACAGCTGGGTTTCTTCGTTTCCACGGCTCTGCCTCCCTTCACACCTGGATAATGAATGTGGCCACGGGGTGAATGAATCCAGTTGTGCCCTACCGTTCCTCCATGCCCTGTCCCACAATAACTTACATTTGCAAGGCATCAGGCCTGGGACAAAAGTGAAGTGTGTGTGCAGGCTCCTCCCGATGAGATGAGCCAGGGTCAGAGAAGCCTCCACTGTCTGCTGCACTTACACATCTCTTCCAACACACACGGCTGCCTGTGTCCAGCCCGGGCGGATCTGTTACCTTCCTCACATTCGTGTACAACTACTCAGCCTCTCCATGTTCATGACAAACGGCAGCATTCATTCAAACCCTGGACCCATCATGGTCAGAAAGAAACAAAAAGGAATGGAACGATCCAGAATCTGGAAATACACGGAGCTCAACTTGACAACCTGTACCAGATGGAGACGCACTTTGGAAAACAGATTTCTGCTGCAGGTGAGGTAAGGGGCCCAGCAACCCCAGGATCGCCGGTAAACAGGGCCCGGGACTACCTCCAGGCCCCGGACTACCTCCAGGCCCGCCCCCCAGCACAAGGCAGCAGGCTTCTCCACCTACACACCTGAGTCTGCATGCTCCTCCCTCAGGTACTCTGGCCCTTCGTTTGCATCACAGCTTTCCAAACTCAGGAGGCATTTTGTGGGTTTACCCCTCACCCCTCAAAATCTTAATAAATAGTCTCTGTTGATGACCTACTTCATCACAAGCCCTATTTTCTTGTCCTTAGTTTTGACTAATGGATTTATTACCTAGCTAGCTTTCAGGTGAGACACATTTCAATCTCTCTCTCCACCCCCCCCCCTCTCTCTCTCTCTCACACACACACACACACACAATCCCACTTGGCTTATTTCCTCCTGCTGATTTAACCCAACAAATCGCCTGGGGAAAAACTACTTGGAAACCAATAATCTGACTGTGTCTGCTTAGTCAGATAAGCTCATAAAAAGAAGTGTGGCCGGCCAGTGTGGCTCGGATGATTGAGCGTGGTCCCATGCACCGGGGAGTCGCGGGTTCAGTTCCCGGTCAGCACATGCCTCACATGCCTGGGTTTCTGTGCCCAGGTTTCAGGCTCCATCCCCAGGAGGGGGTGTGCAGAAGGGAGCCCACTGTTTCTCTCTCTCATGGATGTTTCTCTCTCCCTCTCCCTTCCTCTCTCAAAAATCAATGAAAACTTTTTTTTTTTTTAAAGAAATGCGGTGACCTAATTTGGCCAGAGCAGCGAGCCAACTACAGATCAAGCCACACTCCTCAGAGGCCAAAGGATGTTCTTCCTGCACCAATTCTCTTGCCCAGAGTAAAAGCCCTCCAGAAAGAACAGAAGGCACATTCCTCTGTCAGCCATGAGCCGGCAACCCACTTGAGGTGTAGCATTTAGCGTCCCCACCGCAGACAATTCCTGATGAGAAATCTACCCATTAACAAGGAGCACACACATGAGCATGAGTCAAAAAGCAAAGCTGCCCACAAACGATGCCATGTTCACTGCATGAAGTACATTTCCACAGATCCCTAACCCCAGAGCCAGCCCTTCTGGATTCCTCCATCACTCACTCCCAGAGTCCCCCTGAAAGACCCGCCGCCAGAATGAAGCAGGACACATACATACTGAAGGGCCTGCCCTCAGACGGGCATGATGAAAACCGGCTGGAAGATGCCAAAGGAAATGATGCCAAGGTCATTTTAAAATATTTCCATGATAAAATGCATGCATGACTACTGTCTACTGAGGCCAAATTTAAGAAATTTTAGGCTCCGCTATAATGGACGCTCAATTTATTTCTTGTAAATATTCACATGTGGTCAACCTACAAAGCTACCAAAAGTGTATCTACTTTTCCTCATTTCACCTAAGTCTTCCCACAGTAAATACTATGATACAGGTACCTGTGTGTGGGTATGCACCCATTGATGGTGTTTTTTCTTAAATCCTTACCAGAGGATATGTTTTCACTGATTTTTTTTTTAGAGAGAGAGAGAGAGAGAGAGAGAAAGAGAGATATCAATTGGTTGCCTCCAGTATATACACCAACTGGGGATCAAACCTGCAACCTAGGTATGTGCCCTGACCAGGAACCAAACCAGCAACTTCTTTGGTTTTACAGGATGACTCTCCAACCAATTGAGCCACCCAGCTAGAGTGTGTGTGTTTTTAATATGTTTTTATTGATTTCAGAGAGAAAGAGAGAGGGAGAGAGAGAGACACATCAATAATGAGACAGAATCATTGATCGTTCCTTGACCGGCTGCCTCCTGCATGCCCCACACCAGGGATCCAGCCCACAACCCTGGCTTGTGCCCTGACTAGGAATCAAAAGGTTCATAGGTCAACGCTCAATCACTAAGCCACTCCCAGCCAGGCTGGGGACAGGGTGTGTGTGTGTGTGTGTGTGTGTTTGTTTTGTTTACAAGTCAGAACTTGATCTTATGATTGTGATTAGACTGTATGTTCCCCTTCATATCAGCAGCAACTATCAGTGCATGACAGGCGACTCAGAAATGCTTGTTGACAATTGGAATAATAAATACAGCAATCAAACTCCCCAAGCCTACTTCCATGGATCCGAATGGCTCTAGAGTTCCTTTTGTCACCTTTGCCTTAAAAATTGGATTCTGTTATCAGAAATTATTTGTTCACTCCATCTTTCAAATGAAAGTACACTGCACGGTCAGATTATTATGCCCTCTGAACACATGATAATCTGGCCACTCAGTGTATATCCTATATCATAAAAAAGTAATATGCAAACTGTCCCCTCCACCAGGAGTTCAACTAACAGACAGGCTGGCCAAGCGCCCATGTCCCTTCCCCCTGGCCAGGCTGGCCGGACCCCACCCATGCACGAATTCATGCACCAAGCCTCTAAAAAAATATGCGTGCCTGCACACACACACACACACACACACACACACACACACACACACAGTGGCCAGCTTATTATGCGATCAGAGATCATCATCATCTGGCCACTCAGTGTATATGACTCTCAGTCAAGGGAAATCTCTTCAAGTTCTCAAATTTCCCTGCTGCTCTTTATTTAAATGATGAGGAGCTCTCCTAAATAGGAAAAGGCCGTTGCATTTGAAAAACTACAGACGTGCTGAAACCTGAGCTCCGAGGTTACAGACTGCTGGAAGGCAGGCTTTCTGGGCGACATATTTTTGGGGCCAGACAACCCCTTTGCGGGGCCTGCCCTGTGCATTGCAGAGAATTGAGCAGCACCCCTGGCCTCCACCCACCAGAAGCCAGCAACACCCCTTCTCCCCCAAATGCCTGAAGACATCATCCCAGCCCCCAAGCTGAGAACGACCACGCTAAACCCACCCAGGCCTGCTTTGAATCCTGGCTCTGCACTGTGCCATTGCGGGGAAAGAGACCCAGCCCTCCAAGATGCCAGCCAATTCCTATCTGTAAAATGGAGCTAATCACACAGCAAAGCTGTGACAATTAAGTGATGTATGCACAGGCTTTCCACACAGAGAAAGGCAAGGCCTGAGCGCTGCCCAAGAAAGGAGGGGAGGTTAACATGTAACTTCTAAAACCAAAGGAACTTCTCTTCAGGCCTCCAGAGTGGTGTGTTCTGGATGAAAGAAGTTGCTGAAACGGAAAGAGGGGGGGAAAAAAAGAGATTGGAAAAGAAGGAACAGCACTAAAGAATTTTCCTACATCTCCAAGAACCCGGCTTGTGGGAATCAAGGCCAACAAAAATGTTCTCCTCTACTCAGTTTCATTGGTCCACTTGAACCTCACACATGCTAAACCCAAAATATCCCCACACCACAGAACCCTGGGAAATGATAAATCACCACGCCAGAAACGTTCCGGTATAAGCAGGAGGAATGTACTAGCATTTCTACACGGGCATACTGCAGGCACCACACTGCTGCACCACTCAGATTTGGAAATATGAAGAAGATGCTGAGAGGTCTAGACAAGAACCTAAGACCCGTCTTCTTAAAAAATCCCAGACTGAGAAGTTGTGGGTTTCCTTCACCCCTTTTTTTTTTGGGGGTTTTTTTTTTTTTTTTTTTTTTTTTTTGAGATTACGGGCAATTTAGGAATTTTCCATTACCACCGTGGCAGAAACGGAAGGACGGACAAGTTAAAAAAAAATCTTTTGTTTAATTTTCAAAAAGCAATCGAATACTATTGGTTTCATCGGGGTTCTGAAAGCCTCTAAAAAGACTGGCCACGTGACAGTTTGGAAACCAGCAACAACAACAAAAAAAGTCATTCCTCCAAAGAACCCAGGTCACGGGACGTGTCATCGCTAGAAACGACAAAGCCGCAACCCCTCCGCCGCGGTCTGGGAAGCACTCCGGCTTCTCACCTTGCCTCTCCGCGAACGAAGCTGGAAGAAAGGCAGGCACCCCGTCCTGAAACCGTAGGCAGCCGGGATCAGATGACACCCCGAACCGCCTGCAGCCCCAGCCCCGGCTTCACATTCCCAGCCTCTCGCCCCGAGAGCGCGTCACACGTCGCCAGCATCGGATCGTGCGAGCGCCCTGGCTTTCCCCACGCCAGCCGATCGGGGCCCCGTTCGGATGAAGGGTGGGGGGGGCTGGCGGGGGCGGGCGTGCGCCCCCAGGGGCTGGGGGAAAGGCTGGGGTAAGCGCGCGTGTCCCTCGGGCGCTGTGTGTGTGCCTCCCGCCCGGGGGTGTGGGAAAGGGAACCCGTCTTCCCTGCTGTGCGAGGCAGGGGCGACCCCCCGCCACCCCCTCCCACCTCAGGCGCCAGGGACCCGCGCAGGCCCCGAGCGCCCACTCCAGCCGCTGCAGACCCACAAGGCTCGCATCCCAGCCGCACGCCGGGGCCCCCGACCCCCGACCCCCGCCAGCCCCGAGGGGGGACTCCGCGCACCGCTCACCTCGCCGCCACACCCGGGACGCCGGGGGACTCCGACCTGGCCGGCCGGGGCGCCGAGGAGAGCCAGACAGTGGGACGCGGCTGCCAAGGCGCTGCCCGAGCCGAGTCTGGCTGCGCCCGCCCAGCGCCCCGGGAACAACATGGCGACGGGCGGGGGCGGGGCCGGGGGCGGGGCCGGGGCGGGGCCACGCCTCGGGAGTAGGGGCGGGGCCTGAACACCGAGGCCTCCGAGTCGCGCCTGGCCCATTGTCCACTCAGGGGCTGCCAGCTAAATCCAGCTTTTTCTGGGCATCGGCGGCTCCTCTCGTCCTCCCGCCGCGTCCCGGCGGGACAGGGCACGACCTCATAGTTACCCCTGAGAGTTTACGTAATGTGGGAATAAACCGATCCCCCTCGAGGGCGGTGAATTCGATGAGAGAGCGAAGGGGCCCAAGAACCAAGGGGGAAGATGACAAATGACAACAGCTGCGCCCGGTGGATTGGCGCGTTGGCGGTGCACCAGAAGGTGGCGGGTTCCATTTCTGGTCAGGGCACATGTGGAGATTGCGGTTTGATCCCCAGTAGGGGCCCGTTGAGATAGTACCTTCTTTTAAAACACGTAATAATTACAACTAGGCAATAAAACAGAAAAGAGCATTGCAGTTCGTTTTTTTTCAAAAGAAACAAAGGTGTCGTGTTCTTTGGACTAAATTGCAACAAGCAATGCACTAGGGAAAGGGTACCCGAAAATCGTGTGTCAGAATCTCGTAACCAAGGAGTGATGGCATAGATGGCATAGAGTCGATACCCGCAGCTGCTAATACCAACCAGCTATTAACAAGTGTTCTTATGGAATTATTGTATCTTGGTTTAACGTAAGTCTTGAGAAACCCAAGAGTTTTCAAAAAAAAAAATGATCCTAACTAGGTCCTACAAATGATTCTTAGGCTTTTCCAAAATGTAAGTCAAGCATGCAGCATTATCTGAGCGTAATTTATAGTCAACACCTGAAGAAAAAATAAGGAAAGTTATTTTCTGGAATAACTATTACTTGGACACTAGACAACTGACACTTAATATTACTTGGAGGTTTGTTTTATGTTTGTTTGTTTGCCGTGCTGGCATGGCTCAGTGGTTGAGCGTTGATCTATGAACCGGGTGGTCATAGTTCCAATCCCTGGCACATGCCCGGGTTTGGGGCTCAGTCCCCAGTTGGGGTGTGTAGGAGGCAGCAGATCAATGATTCTCTCTCATCATTGATGTCTCCCTCTCTCCCTTCCTTTCTGAAATCAATAAAAACATATTTAAAATCATAATAATATTTGTTTTTTACTATGGCTTAGGACACCATCCTTCCGATGGCAGGGACACTTGGCTTCTGACTGCCTTCTTGCCCACACCAGGCCAGGAGGGCCAGAGCCAGGCTGGATTGACCGTCTTGACTTTGGCTGGGATTCCAGGGCCCTCTTGGTGGGTCGGGAATCGGAAATCTGGTGTGGGAGATTCCCCATGTCCCCCTTATTTGAATTTTGCTGCGGGGGGGGGGGCTGTGCGGGGGATCTCAGGCTGGAGTGGGGCAGCCTGGAGACCCCTGAGCCCCAGGGCGAGGCGGGAGCCCAGGTGGAGAGCAATTCCGAGGGGCCCCCGCTGAGCCCTGCGCCGGCCCTCCCGGGGCCTTTACATTAAATCATCCGAGAACATCTGGTAAAGGACTCTGGGCCGATGTCATTGACAGTCTGCTTCAGATTACAGTGGGAGCTGGATCCCTGCAGCCTTCCCTGGAAGCCCGGAGCATCACTTTTTTTCCTACTCGCTCTGTGCTGCTTCGATCCCCTAAGCTTTCTCTTCGAACTCTAGGAGAGCTCAGTGTTATTCTACAGAAATTTTCTAAAATCAAGAGTAAGAAGAAGCTCTTTGAGTTTTTGGCGATTCAGCTGAGGCGTCAGGAAATGCAAAGGACGACACATCCAGAGCGTGCCTCGCTTTCTCTGGGTACGGTGGCAAGCAGACTGAAAGTAAGTAGATGGTCTGCATCTCTCTCACTCCGTGAACTTGTTTACTGAAGGAAAGCATTTAAGAACTGACCTAGTTTGACTCCATCTAAGCAGTATTTTTCATCTTTGTATCCTGTAAACATCGAATGCATCACTCAAGGAGGAAGAAGATCAAGGTGGTTAGGCATTAATGATTCCCTTCCTTCAAGGACACCTACTCATTACTACCTGAGCGCAGGCAGTTAATACCCATTGCAAGCCAGAGTCCGAAAGAAATCACCTCCGGTGTCGCTGATGAGAAGCTAGAAGCAGGCCCCAGGTCCAGGTCCAATACATCCTCCTAATTGAAATGATGACAGGCATACCTCGTTTTATTGAGCTTCACATGATGGCACTTCACAAATGTTACGTGTTTTACAAATTGAAGGCAAGACCCTCCAGCAGCCAGATGACTATTTCCGGTACCCATCTGGCCACAGGTGGACATTTTTTAATGAAGCGACTTTTTAAGATAATTTTTGTGAGTGTATTTGAGTCAAACTGACAACATAGGCCGGGGACCAAGATCTCAAGTGCTTAGTGATGAAGCAGTTTTAAGGGCTCTTTAGAAATACTTTACCTCAGCGGTTCTCCACCTGTGGGTCGAGACCCCTTTGGGGTCGAATGACCCTTTCACAGGGGTCGCCTAAGACCATCGGAAAATGCAGATATTTACATCACGATGCATAAGAGTAGCAACATTTCATGGTTGGGGGTCACCACCACATGAGGAACTGTATGCAAGGGTCGCGGCCTTAGGAAGGTGGAGAACCACTGCTTTACCTGCCATCCGATGTAGTAATCCTTGCCTTAGGCTACAGAGGTTAGGGCAACACCAAAGCCATTTAGCTCAGCAACGCTTTCCTTCAGAGGAGGCCCGCCCGAGCCCACACAGGTTCGCCCCAAACTTCCTGCTGGTCCTAGCACTTAGGACAGGAATGCTCAAGCGCTGCTCATCTCGCCTCCTAGTTGCCATGTGTCTGAACACTCAGTGCCCATAAAGAGCTTGCTTGACCTTTTGTGTAAAAGCTGGAACCACTACGGTGCCCACAGAACCCATTTCTCGTCCTCTCCTCTCCTCCCACCGCTACCACCCACGTAGGCATAAATAATCCAAGCTGGCCCTGTGGATGAGGCTCAGAAGTTGAGTGTCAACCTATGAACCAGGTACAGTGGTTCTCAACCTGTGGGTCGTGACCCCTTTGGGGTCAAACGACCTTTTCACAGGGGTAGCCTGAGACCATTGGAAAATGCAGATATTTACATCACAATGCATAGCAGTAGCAAAATTTCATGGTTGGGGGTCACCACCACATGAGGAACTGTATGCAAGGGTCTCGGCCTTAAGAAGGTTGAGAACCACTGAACCAGGAGGTCATGGTTGGATTCCACTCAGGGCACATGTCTGGGTTATGGGGTCAATCCCCAATAGGGGGCATGCAGGAGGCAGCCAATCAATGATTCTGTCTCATCATTGATGTTTCTCTCTCTCTCTCTCTTTCCCTTCCTCTCTAAAATCATTAAAGATATATATATATATATATTGAACTGTTCTTAAACAAAGCTACTACAAATCTATACCAAACATCATTCTTAATAGTTAAAATCTATAAGTATGCATTTTAAAACAAGAAAAAAAATGATGTCCGCTGTGATCACTTTTTTCAACATTGGAGATTCTACCACACAGAAGCAAAAGAAAAAAACCAGTATGAGGATTGAAAAGGGAGAAATAAAACTATTAAACACAGACACTATGCTTGGCAAATTCAAAGGACTCTATAGAAAACATATTTCTTGTTTAACAAGGTGGTTTGCTGTAGACTGATTGTGTCCCCCATCAAATTATAATGTTGACATCCTAACCCACAATGTGATGGTATCAGCAGATGGGAGCCTTTGGGGCTGATTAGTCATGAGGGTGGAGCCTTCATGATGGGGTTAGTGCCCTTATGAAAGAGACCTCACAGAGCCCCCTCCCCACCCCCCGCCCACCTTCCATCACCTGAGGACACAGAGAAAAGCCTGGAAGTGTGCCCTCACCAGACACTGAATCTGCTGACGCCTTGATCTTGCACTTCCAGCATCCAGAACAGTGAGAAATCAGTTTTTTGTTTGTTTGTTTATAAGCCACCCAGTGGAAGATTGTTTTGTTATAGCAGCCCGAATAGACTAAGCAGTGGATAGATTAAAAAATGGTTGACAAGCCGAAACCAGTTTGGCTCAGTGGATAGAGCGTCAGCCTGGGGACTGAAGGGTCCCAGGTTCGATTCCAGTCAAGGGCATGTACCTTGGTTGTGGGCACATCCTCAGTAGGGGGCGTGCAGGAGGCAGCTGATCCATGTCTCTTTCTCAATGTTTCTAACTCTCTATCCCTCTCCCTTCCTCTCTGTAAAAAAATGGTTGACAAAAATAAATTACAACCAATGATCACGGGGAATATAAATAAAAAGATACCAATTTCAATAACAAAATTATAAAATATTTAGGAACAAACCTACCACAAAGAATGTGAAGACGTTTGTGGGAAAAATTAGGTGTGTGCCTGAAAGGACCAGGACTGAGCTGGCTAATGTAGCTGCCAGCTACATGTGCTTACTTCCATTGAAATATAAATCAATTAAAATTAAGCAGCACTCAGGATTCAGTTCCTTAATCATATTAGCCCAATTTCCAGTGCTCAGTAGTAGATATAGACTATTTCCACCATCACAGAAAATCCTATTAGACACCACTGGACTAGAATATGTCCCTCCGTCTCATAAATTTTCAATTAGAATGTGATCATTTACCATGGCTTATGTTCTACCACCATAAAGGGAAGCATGACTTAGTAAGAAATATAGATTAGGAGTTGTAAAGTTTTCTTTCCTTTTTTAAATATATATATATTTTTTTATTTCAGAGAGGAAGGGAGAGAGAGAGAGAGCTAGAAACATCAATGATGATAGAGAATCATGGATCAGCTACCTTCTGCACACCCGCTACTGGAGATCGAGCCCACAACCAGGGCATGTGCCCTTGACCAGAATCAAACCTGGGACCTTTCAGTCCACAGGCCAATCACTGAGTCAAACCAGCTAGGGCATAAAGTTTTCTTAACTTGTAAGAGTTTGGGGCTTTGTCTTTTTTTTGGGGGGGGTTGGGGGTCTTGCTTAGCATCTTAAGGCCCCTCTGACAGGGAACCAACTATTTTCTGAGTCTTTTCATTATAAAAGCCCCAAAGTCCAGATTATTTTGACATTTGCTCTTCCATAATCCTGGCAGTAAGGATACAGGCCTGGAACCCACAGCTGGCCAATCAGATACTATCTTCGAAGATCCAAGTCTGGAGCAAGCAACACAGAGATGCTGGAACAGCTCAGAGCTCATTCTGGCATGGGCAGTGGTGGCCGCTGGGATCTGGTGACCACGGATGGCGCCAGTAGTGATGATGCCAGTAGCAATATTTAGTACCAGCAGTGACAGCATTTTCATCAGACCACTGACCAACCGCAAGTCACCAGCCTTGCCTCTAAGAACTACCCATAATCTCCCCCAAGAAACCCCTTTTCTAAGTCACAAGGAGTTGCTGTCTTTATTTGCAACTACAGACCCTTAACAGTATGAAGTTCAAATGTCTCATAGATGATCTAGTGCAAGCTTACTGCGATTCATAATGTGAATGCAGGCAAATGCATTACACTCTCTTAGCACTTCACATCAGTCAGCTTAGGCTAAGCCAGTGGTCGGCAAACTCATTAGTCAACAGAGTGGCAAACCGCGGCTCTATCCACTGAATCAAACCAGCTAGAGCCATTCCAAATAAATTTCATTCGTGTTATGGAATTGGAAACTTGCCAAATTAATAAAACAAAGCCCTGAGTCAGAAGAGCTGTGTTAGGTGGTTTTATTCATCAAATAGTTTATGACCCTTCCAGCAGGGCAATTGTAGACCACCACAGCATTCAGACCCGCCTGCCCCTCCCTTTAGAAGGCTTGTACCTCAAAATGTGGAATTTGCTTTGGCCAATGACATATGGATGGACGCTCTAAGAGCCAGCAGGGGTATTATTTTGGTCTATTCCTCTCAGCCCATGAGACCTGCAATATATCACACAGGGTTTGTTCCATTAGGTTAGGTCAGTGGTCGGCAAACTGCGGCTCTGTTGACTAATGAATTTGCCGACCACTGGGATAGAGCATCGGCCTGGGGACTGAAGGGTCCCAGGTGGATTCTGGTCAAGGTCACATGCCCGGGTTGCAGGCTTGATCCAAGTAGGGAGCGTGCAGAAGGCAGCCAATCCATGATTCTCTTACCACTGATGTTTCTAGCTCTCTCTCCCTCTCCCTTCCTCTCTGCAATCAATAAAAATATCTAAAAATTATTTGGAATGCTTTATGTTGGGTTTGAAACCTTCAGAATAATAACACTTGATCCGGTTTGTTAAGGTTAGATGCGGCGCTTCCCAAGTGTGGGGTGAAATACAAAGAACAGAAACATGGATGAACTCATATTGAAATCCCGCTCCCACCTGAATAATCAACTTTACAGAACTGCATTGAGCAGTTAACCTTGGGGCTTTGAGCGGGGGGGGGGGGGGGCCGGGGGGGAGAGGGGGGAGCAAACATGTCCACAAGTAACGGAAAGCAGGGCTACAACAGGGGAGAGATAGAATACAGAAAAGGCCTCGGATGAGCTAAGTGTGAAATCCCCCAGCCTAATGATGTCATGGAATTATGTGAGGAAGAGATTACTTTACAACAAGCTACACAATTCAAAAGCACGATCATGTTAAGCCAGAGGGTGTGTATGGGGACGAAGATAGGCAGGGGAGGGGGGGAAACGGAACCCCACATGTTGCTAACAATTATGGACTCGAGTGCTCATCAAACACAATGGCTCAAAGTCCTTAGTGATGAAATTCTATTCGACTCATCTTTGCCAGCTAAATTAAGAAACCAGGGGAAATATCCATATTTCCTTTTTTCTTAAGGGGAAAAAAAAATCACATGCCCTTTATCTTGTAGACAGGAGTTGAGTTTTCTGCACTCAAGATGTCATGTTTTGCATGTGGTTAACCAAAAATAATCATTCACACCGAAGTTTGAAGAAGTGTCATTGCAGCAGGTATCCATGTTACGCTATTTGCGTACATTCAGTTAAAGCTGCACTTTCAATAAAGGTCAGCACAGTTCCCTTGGTTAGTAAAACAAGGTTTTTTTTTTCTTCAGTTTAAAAAAAAAACATGTGAAAGAAGCCAGACACAACAGAGCCATATGGTATGATTCCATGTGTATGCAATGTCTGGAGCTGGCAAATGCAGAGAGACAGAAAGCAGATGCGTGGCTGCCAGGGGCTGGGGGAGCGGGCCGAGGCTGCTTTGGGGGATGGTGAAAGTGTTCGGAAATTCGATAACTGATGGTTACACAACTGCGAATCCACGAAAAACTGCTGAATTGTAGAATTTCCATTAAAAAACTGCTGAACTGTAACAAAACTAAATAAATGCACATGAGCTTACAACACCCTGTGTTGAAACTATATATACACATATATACACATATGCATATACTTACACACACACACACACACACACACACACACATATATATATATATATATATATATAATTAGTTTCAGAGAGGCACATTTGAAGTACCAACATACACTCAAGGACAGTCTGTAATGCATAGGTAAGTAAGTCATCAACAACAAAATCACCAAGAGATTCTTCCAACTATGTTCCCTATTAAATACTTGCAGGGTCTTCTGGCAAATAAAACAATGAGCAAACGGAATTTGATCCGGACCTTCTTTTCCTTATTTGTCTCTGGTGGAAATGGTATTGAATACTGAAATGGAAGACGGAGCAAAGAAAGGGAAACGCCCTAAGGCAACAGGATGCTTGTCTGCACCCCAGCATTTGAGCATATATGGCCTGAGATTTTATTTTTAAATGCATTTAAATGATTTCAGAGAAGAAGGGAGAGGGAGTGAGAGATAGAAACATCAATGATGAGAGAGAACCATTGATCGGCTGCTTCCTGCACATCCCCTACTGGGGATCAAGCCCGCACCCCAGGCATGTGCCCTTGGCCAGAATCAAACCTGGAACCCTTCAGTCCGAAGGCTGACACTCTATCCACTCAACCAAACCAGCTAGGGCTGGCCTGAGATTTGATATCTGATGCTCACTCAAAGAGACTACATGGGAAATAAAAGCTCAAAAATATTCTGGGAAAAACATATTTTTTCTGTTCCAAGACTACATTCTTTCCTCTCTCAAATTGCTCTGCCTGTTGCAAACTACAATCACTCCCTCTAAACTGATTTTTAATTCCTTACATAACTGTGCATATGTATTGATATGTCATATTTCTGGCTATTCTGGTTTTCTTAAGTGAGTTAATTCAGCAAATATTTGTTGAAGGCTTTCCATGTGCCAGGAACTGTTCTAGGGGCTGGGAATAAGCTGTGAACTAAGAAGACAAAAATCCCTAACCCCTATGGAATTTACAATTTAATGAAGGGAGAAGGGTGGGAAACAATTAGCAAAATAAATAAGTATTGTATCCAAATAGTGAATAAGCTCTATCAAAAAAAAAATTATGCCAAAACCGGTTTGGCTCAGTGGATAGAGCGTCAGCCTGGGGACTCAAAGGTCCCAGGTTCGATTCCGGTCAAGGGCATGTATTTTGGTTGCGGGCACATCCCCAGTAGGGGGTGTGCAGGAGGCAGCTGATGGATGTTTCTCTCTCATCCATGTTTCTAACTCTGTATCCCTCTCCCTTCCTCTCTGTAAAAAAATCAATAAAAATATATTTTAAAAA
This sequence comes from Lasiurus cinereus, assembly GCA_011751065.1. Lineage (NCBI taxonomy): Eukaryota > Metazoa > Chordata > Mammalia > Chiroptera > Vespertilionidae > Lasiurus > Lasiurus cinereus. The sequence continues at coordinate 201,695 of JAAGEH010000411.1, read as the reverse complement.
AACATTACAAAGGGTACCTGGGGAAGGCATCACTGGCCAAGGTGACATCTGAGCGAGGGATTGAAAGAGGTAAATTAAGTCATTGGGAATCTGGGATAAGAGCATTCGAGGCAGAAGCTACAGCCAGTGCAAAGGTCCTGTGGCAGGTGTGTGCCTCACACAGTCAATGACCGGCCTGGAGGCCAGTGACCTGCTGCAGACCACAGGAAAACAGTGTTTTCAAGGAGGAAGCAAGTGTTTAAAGAGGTTTGATAGGTTTCAGGGCTGAGAGGATGCAGCCACATGGAAGATGGAGATGGTTGTGACCAAGACCAGCAGAGAGAGCTGTGCTAGTTGGGAACTCGGGATTTCATCCAAAGGTGTAAGTGGGAGGCAGAGTGCGAAGGTCCGATTGCTGTGAACAGGACAGCCTTTTGCAAACTGGAACATGCAGAAGACTCACCAAGGGCTTTGTGACAAGGGCGATTGAGAGTCGACAGGTCTGGATGAGGCCCTGCTTTCTGTATTTGCTCCCAGATGCTGCCGATACTGTGGATCCCCAAGGCCTCACTGTGAAGAGCGATAGTGAGGGGCTGATTTGATCTGCAGTATCTTTTCTGAGCACAGATCTAACCAGGAGCATATGTGGCAACTGCTCTGGGTTGATTCTAGAAGCTTCTTATTCCAGGGGCTTGATTTATTAGCAGCGCAGCTCAAATGGGTGGCTTGAGAAATGGGGAAGAAACAGAGAGAAACGGGGAGCAATGATTGTGGATCGAAGCTTTGGCCCTGTCGGATGTGTGACTGAAAGAGGAAGGGCCTTCTAGGCAGAAAGGCAAAGGCCGGAGTCCAGCACGCTGCCTGGCTGCCAGCTGACTCCTCTTCACCTGTCAGTGGTTCTGGCGAGCACCTACCTTCTAGAAGCCCCACTGAGGAAGGCCGCTGTATGGCTCCATTACAGGCCTGAGGGAAGCTGGACACCGAATTGTACAGAAAGGTTCAGAATGACTCACTGAGACAAATATCCAATAGAGAGTCTGTCCCCAGTTCCTCTCTCAGTTCATTTGATTTTTAAGTATATTTTTATTGAGGGGGAAGGAGAAGGAGAGATAGAAACATCAGTGATGAGAATCATCCATCGGCTGCCTCTTGCATGGCCCCACTGGGGATCGAGCCTGCAACCTGGGCATGTGCCATGACAGGGAATGGAATCGTGACTTTCTGGCTCATAGGCTGATACTCAACCACTGAGCCATGCTGGCCGGACTGATTTTTTTTTTCATAGTAGCTTTACAGACCATACAATTCCCCCATTCAAAGCAATCAGTTCAATGGTGTTTATTCACAGAGTTGTACAACCATGACCACAATCAATTTCTGAACATTGTCATGCTCCCAAAGAAACCCCCACACCCTTTAGCTTCTGTCTCATTTTTCAATATCAAAATCCACTTAAATGCCCGGCCAGTGTGGTTCAGTAGTTGAGCATTGACCTATGAACTAGGAGGTCACAGTTCAGTTCCCTCACCATCAGCACATAGGCCAGGGTTCCTGGCTTGATCCCCAGCAGGAAGTGTGCAGGAGGCGGCCGATCCATGATGCTCTCTCATCATTGATATTTCTCTCTCTCTCTCTCCCCCTTTCCGCTCCGAAATCAACAAAAACATATTTTAAAGATGAAAAATAAAATTCGGGCAGGGTAGTTGTGAAGATTCAATGAGATGCTGTGCGATATGGAAAGGACCAGGAATCTAGTGAATATGGTGAGAGAACATCCTTCGCCCTTCCTCTAAATGGATGGCTGACCTCAAGATTTGCCTGAAGGCTCACAGCCTCTGTGAAGCCCTCCCCAATTTCCCTAGATGCTGCACCCCTGCCTCTTCGGTCTCTTAAAATGGAAAAGGACTACAGGCTACATGGCATTGGCGCTACACCTGTATTCCTCAGGCCTGGGGTGATGTCTTTTTAAAAATATATGTATTTTATTGATTTTTTACAGAGAGGAAGGGAGAGAGATAGAGAGTCAGAAACATCGACGAGAGAGAGATATCCATCAGCTGCCTCCTGCACAACCCCCACTGGGGATGTGCCTGCAACCAAGGTACATGCCCTTGACCGGAATCGAACCTGGGACCTTCCAGTCCACAGGCCAACGCTCTATCCACTGAGCCACACCGGTTTCGGCATGGGATGATGTCTTGTCATCTCTCACACCCAGCACTTGGCAAAGTGTAAAGCAACGTGCAATCGTTACTGGACAGCCTTTCTGCTAACCCACGGTGACATCTCTGGAAACCTAATTTTAAACAACATTGCAGATGAGATCATATGAGGTGGTCATGGGTTCTCCCTTCAGGCTGTGGGCTCTTCCGAAAGCAAGGAGGTGCCTTCTAAAATTAAAGAAAGAAAGAAGGTGCCTTCTAGAACCGAGGCCCTTACAGTAAATACCTCCGAGGGGTAGAAAAAATATCTGAGTCAAATATTTTGCATTTACTGGTAAGTTATAAATAACAAAGCGATCTGACCTGAAAGATGAAGGGCCGGCCCTCGCCAGAGCAGTGGAGCGCTGCCAGCCGCGGGCTTCCTGACTGGTCCTTGGAAATGGAAATGGGGAATGAAAGGGGCCTCTGATCCCAGGAAGGGCTGGGGAAGAGACAGAGCGGCCATTGTACCAAGTTTTGATTTGAAAGAAGTGACACGGACAAAAGGGGAGTGATGTGGGAAAATCCATGAAGAGAGCCTTTTCTGCATTCAGGTATAACAACTGATGTTTGTGCCGAGTGCAGAGCTACGCCTCATAACCATGGCAACCAGGCTATACTTGCACGGGGCAGAGTTTCTGTGCTGTTTGTTATTTCTGATGATGGGCCGCAACTAGGGAATTTGGGGTTGGTTGTGTTTTCTGAAGCATCCATGTGCAATATTGCCAATGTATGGGAGGAAAAAAAAAATCGTTTTTCTCCTACCCGTCCAGGTTCCTGGCTGAGACTCAGCGACAAAAGACAAATTAACAAGAGAAAAGCATGCCCTGACTGGTTTGGCTCGGTGGATAGAGCATCGGCCTGCGGACTGGAGGGTCCCAGGTTCGATTCCGGTCAGGGGCACATACCTTGGTTGCGGGCACATCCCCAGTAGGAGGTGGGCAAGAGGCAGCTGATCGTTTCTCTCTCATTGATGTTTCTAGCTCTCTCTCTCTCTCTCCCTTCCTGTCTGTAAAAAATCAATAAAAAGTTTTTTTTTTTAAAAAAGAGGAAAGCATACACATTTATGGAGCACACATTTTGCATGACACGGGAGCTTTTATAAGGAAAGAAATACTCAAAGAAACGGTTAAATCCAAGAGTTTTTCTACTTCATTTAGTGAAGAGTGGAAAGTCATGAGAAAATGTGATAGAACGAAGGTTATGAGCCAATGGTAGCAATCTGAGGAAACCTAGTGAGGCCTGTTCATTCCGGTTCCTCTTATCGTGTTTCCATCTACAGACATAAGAACGGTCTTCTCCTTGGATGTGGGGTGGGCACCGCTCACTTGTGGGTCCTATGACCTGCCTCGGGGGAGAATGGGGAGATCAGAGAGTCCTTCCTGCACCCGCCATTTCTCAAACCCCTTCAGCTTAAAATATTTTGGGGTAGCATGTCCTGAACCCTCTCATCAAGGACTTCGTCAACCATAAGGATACAGGGAGCACTGTCTCTGTGTCCCTGTGTTTGAAACCGGGTATATGAAATGTGGACCAACGGTATGGCCACCCTTGCCTTCTTCCCCATTTACCTTAACCCAGAAGCCACAGGGACCCTCCCTAAAGGTCATTCAAGTCTCACCACCCCCAACTCCTTAGCTTCCACGGCTTCCCCTCAAGCTCGGAAAACCCCCGAAGTCCTTACCATGACCGAGGAGGCCTTCAGGAATTCGATGGCCCTTTAACTCCACCTCTCCCCTCTTCCTCCTGGTGACAACGCCTCGGCCTGTGGACTCTTGCTGTGCCTCATCTCTGACAGGCACCTTCCAGGCTTAGGCCCTTTTCCGATAAAAATGACTTTAAATAAATGATCCTTTACCCCACAAGCAATTAAAAAAAAACACACCTTTGGCCGAGACCGGTTTGGCTCAGTGGATAGAGCCTTTGGACTGAAAGGTCCCAGGTTCGATTCCGGTCGGGGGCACGTGCCTTGGTTGTGGGCACATCTCCAGTAGGGGGCGTACAGGAGGCGGCTGATCGATGTCTCTCTCTCATTGATATTTCTCACTCTCTATCCCTCTCCCTTCCTCTCTGTAAAAAATCAATAAAATATATTAAAAACAAAAACAAAAACAAAACACCTTTGCCTTAGCTGGTTTGGCTCAGTGGATAGAGTGTCAGCCTGCAGACCAAAGGGTCCCAGGTTCGGTTCCAGTCAAGGGCACATACCTTGGTTGTAGGCTCCTCCCCAGTCCGGGGCCTGGTCGGGACTCATGCGGGAGGCAACCAATCCACGTGTTTCTCTTACATCGATGTTTCTCTCTGTCTTTCTCGCTCTCTTCCAGTCTCCCTAAAAATCAATGGGAAAATATCCTCTGGTGAGGATGAACAAAACAAACAAACAAATTTAAAAAAAACACCTTTATTTTTAGGGAATAAGATATAGGTTATGGTGAAAGAATGGTTACCTATGCTTAGAAAACATAATGCTATTTAAAGCAAAAACCAGATTTCTATTTTCCCGACTCCAGTTGCAAAAGTCACTAACAAAATTAATACAAAATGAGGAAGACTGGCCAGATTTTTATGTCTTGGAGAGTAAAGAAATTTCCATTGCAGGTGTTTTTGCCTGCAAATTTAGGTTGCAAAATTCCAGTATAAATAAAAACTACCCACAAAAAAATCCCCAAACCCCAAAACACACACACTAAAAAAAAAAAAAAAAACTAAAAAAAAAACCCCTAACCCAAAAGCAAAGAGTGACATGAACTAATCATACTTGGGTTTCACGTACTGGGCTCTTTTATACCCACTGAATAGTTTGTAGGATCATTCCAAGTCACATGAAACCCTGCTTTGTGAAACTTGAAGTTTTAGGTGACTTTGCAAGTTTCTCTTTAAAAGACTAAGATGCCACATCACAATAAGCAGCTCGGGGGAAGTCACCGGGAGAAAAGGGACCATAATAGAAATCACACTCGATGGCCTCAAGCGATTTCTTCCAAACCATCTGAAACACAAAGGTGTTTTCCTTTTGAGCGCCTGTGGGGGAATTCTGTGGTGAGGCAGGTACACTGTACGTGGGCCTAGGCCTTCAGGGGCTGGCCGAGCAAGTTCAACAACTTAGGAGAAAAGAACTTCGGAAAATGTGCAGGTCATCTGGTTGGCAGATAACTCAAAAGTCAACTGGTACTCTTATTATTTTTAATTTTTCAGAAGTAAACTTGTTGAAGCTATTACAATGAACATTTTCTGAATATTTATTTTAAAGTATGTTGTATTGATTTCAGAGAGAGGAAGGGAGAGGGAAAGAGAGAGAGAAACATTAATGATGAGAGAGAATCATCCATCGGCTGCCTCCTGCACGCCCCACACTGGGGGGTTGAGCCTGCAACCTGGGCACATGACCTGACCAGGAATCCAACCATGACGTCCCAGTGCATGGGGTCAGCGCTAAACCATTGAGCCACACCGGCTTGGCATCCATGAATGTTTAAAAGAGAAACATTTTTTCTCTTTTAGCTGCCACCACTCAGAAGGCTGGTTGTGTTTAAACAATTATACCACTTGCTTAAACACTTTGCCAGGCCTCAAAGAAGTCACTTCCTTTTCAGTTCATTTATTAGTGAGCTGTTGGGAGAGTCAAAGGCTGAAGCAATGGCCTTCCTATAATTCCCGTTTTTACATAATAAATGTGGACTTCAGACCTAGAGGGGTTCAGAGTATCCCACCCCGGGATACGCCATCCTGATAGAAGGATCATTCTGAGCTGGAAGCGAATGAGAAAAAGCGGACACAGGATGAGTTTTCTGCCCTTGCATGAGTGCAGAACAGAAAAATTCCCCTTACAAGTTCCTTACCAGGAAGCAGGTAACAACCTATCACTGGAGAAGAGATGGCACTGAGAATAACCAAACCAACGACTGACTAACCACTACCTCCCACAAGGTTCCCCAGATATTCACTTTCCTTGTCTTCTCCACAAATTTGTTCTTTGTTAAAATGTCAGATAAGCCCAAGTTCTAACCACCCCTTTGAGTTCCTCATCACCGAGTTTCTCCTGTGTATGTCACGTAGCAAGTGATAATAAACTGGTTTTCTCTGGTTTATCTTTTCCAGTCTAAGTTGCAGCCTCCCAGGTATTTTGTCCTCCTAAAACACATGCCCTTGAGAACATGCAGACTCCCTAACATCAGAAACTAAATGTCACGCTTGAAGAGTTTACACACCCTGGAGAACTTTACAAAGAAAAAAGCCCCATAACTCCTTCAACTAATCAAGGACTCAAAATAAAACACTGTAGGATTAGTTATAGGGTAACTTTCATGGCTGAAGGGAGACCTGTACCCTGAGAAAAGAGAGGGGGAAATAACGAAGCTCTAGTTACACAATGTCAGAGCCTAAAGGCACTGCTCATTTAGTCCTGCAAATCTCTAAACACATTTCTCAGAAGTCAAAGTAGCCTGGCCAGTGCGGCTCAATGGGTTGGAGCGTGGTCCAGTGCACAGAAGGGCCACAGGTTCTATTCCTGGTCAGGACACATACCTGGGCTGTGGGTTCGATGCCTGGTGGTGGTGCATATGGGAGGCAACCGACTGATGTTTCTATCTCCCATCAATGTTTTTTTCTCTCTCCCTTTCCTTTCCTCTCTCTAAAAATCAATGAGGACCATGTTCTTAGGTGAGGATTGAAAAAAAAAAAAAGAGAAGTCACTATTGAGGCCGCTGCTGCCAGTGAATTTGGAGGAAGACAATCTGGGAGCAGCTCGAGTTGGCCTACCTGTGGCGTGTAGCTTGGGCAAGTCACAGCGCCTCTGTGGACCTGTTTCATCATCTGTCAAGTATACAGAACAACAGTCTTTTTTTAAATATATGTTTTACTGATTTTTTTACAGAGGAAGGGAGAGGCATAGAGAGCTAGAAACATCGATGAGGGAGAAACATCAATCAGCCACCTCCTGCACTCCCCGCACTGGGGGTGTGCCCGCAACCAAGGTACATGCCCTTGACCAGAATTGAACCTGGGACCTTTCAGCCCCCAGGCCGATGCTCTATCCACTGAGCCAAACAAGCTTCGGCAGTAGTCTTTTCTTAAAGCTGTGAAAAGGATGAAGTGAGAGCCTCTATATGAGCACATCTCAACTCTGAGAGCATCTCAAACTAACCTGAGAAATTCAAAATGAGCCCGGCTCGTGTAGCTCAGAGGTTGAGCCTCGTCCCAGGAACCAAGAGGTCACTGGCTCCATTTCCGGTCAGGGCACAGGAGGAGCATGCAGGAGGCAGCCCATCGATGTTTCTCTCTCTCAACCCCTCTCCTTTCCTCTCTCTCTAAACATCAATAAAACATATTTAGAAAAAAAATAAAAAGGCAATGTTGACACCTGGGTCGCAGCCCACAGATTCAGATGTGACTGTTCTAGGGTTAGCCTTCAGCCTGGGTGGAGTTTCAAAGTTCCCCAAATGATTGATTCCAATATGCGCCACTGCTGATAGCTACTGGCCTATTGCTAAAGTAGTGCTTCTCGAACTACTTTGGACAGGATCAACTTTGGTGTGGACTTCAGCAAACGACTTTCTTAGGGTTTATAAATATATATATTTCAAAGAGGGAGAGGGAGAGATAGAAACATCAATGATGAGAGAGAATCATTGTTCGGCTGCCTCCTGTATGATCGAGCCCGAAACCTGGGCATGTGCCCTGACCAGGAATCCAACTGTGACCTCCTGGTTCATAGGTCGACACTCAACTACTGAGCCACACTGATGGGTTTCTTAGGGTTGTACAGGATTTTAAAAACAAGCATAAAAGGGTGATATAAAGAAAAGGTTTCACTCCAGTTGGCTGTTGTTCAGAACATTTATTTATTTTACTTTTAAAAATAACTTTATTAATTTTTAGAGAGGGGAAGGGAGGGAGAGGGAAAGAGAAACATCAATGTGAGAGTGAAACATCCATTGGCTGTCTCCTGCATCCATTCCCCCTATCAGGGACAGAGTCTGAAACCCGGGCAAGTGCCCTTGACAGGGCATCCAAGAGGATGCCCAACCAACTGAATAAAGCTGTTATTTAAAAACGTCACAGAGTCTGAATCAAACTTGACTCAGAAATCACTTGTGAAAAGGCCAAAAACAGATGCACAACATTGTAGACCAGGAGTTCCTGAACGGCAAGATTGCGATGACTTTTGTTTGTCCTCTTACACTTTTCGGATGTTCATAATCGTAAAGTTATTAGTCTAATACCGTTTTCTGGCAAGATCTGTATACATTTAAGATACGTGCCAGGCTCGGAGCATTTATGTCTGATTACAAGCACACCCAGTTGCTATGGTACCACTGTTCCCCACATTCGTTACAGATGACGTAGGTCATCTTTTGTTCATCGGGGCCTGAATTCCGCACCCAGCTGGGAAGGAAAAGGGTCCCTCTGTCAATTACAGTGACCTTGCAATTGAACTTCTCGCAGTGCCTGCACTTGATTTTCTCTGTGTGGGTGCCCTCCACCACTTGGGGAAGGCAATGCTCCTGGATGGCAGATTGCGTGTAGAAAGCCCTCAACTGTTTCAGCTCCTTGCTTGCCATGTCCATGGCCGTCATTTCGGCGAATTCTCTTGGCGACACGGCGCCCGAGAGCAAGTTCTGCTGCAAGTGAGAATTTTGGGGGTTCTTCAGATTGGCCACTTTGCTTCGGATGCAGGTTTTATACTTCTTGAGGTTCTTGGAGTACAGGCTAAAAACGTGCTCTTCGATCTCTCTGGCGAAGCTGTGCCACAGGTCGGCTTGGGGCTGGCCCGTGGGAGAGCTGGTTAAAGCTCCATAGAGGAGCTCTGTGCATTTCATTCTCAGGGGCGCTGCCGGATGGAGCAACTCCCCTGATCTCTGCTCCGTGGCCTTCGGGTCGCCACCCTTGACACGCTCTTCCTGATGTTCCATCCCGCTAGGGCTATCTTTAGGCACCGTTTCAGTGGCCCTTGCTGTCACATCTTGGGAAGAGAGCAGAGAATCCGAACCGGGGCCTCCCTCCATCTCATCTGGACGTGGGTCATAAGAAAGTCCTGACTTTGTGCCCTTTCCACCCGCAGGGCAGCCTGCGGGGCTGTCCCTGGGTTTGCAAGAGGGATCCCTGTACACAGCTTTCCACTGTAACAGGAGACACTTGGCTCTCTTCCTCAGAGGCACCGTGGGGCAGTTTTTGAGGACCCGGTACACAGCCCTGACCACATCCGTCTGCCGGAGGTGCTCCCTCGTCACGTGCAGCGTCTCCAGCTCCGTCAGGGGGTCACCGAGGTCCTCAAAGTTCCCTTCGCACATCAGTTGCTCAATGAGGGCGGCTCTGGCAGCTAGCTCGGTCCTGGCAGACATCTCCCCAGCTGCAAAGAAAAGAGAGCTCGCCAGTGTCTTAGGCTGGGGTTTGCCAATCACAGCTTCCTGCGAGTGGCGTGGCACTTTCTGCCAGCGACCCCCAGGGTGTTTGCTAAAGGGGTTGGGTAATAAAAAGGGGTGTGGCGTGTTAGCAAATGGGATCTGCGGTGCGGCATGGTTTGGTTTAAAAAGTTGGATTCTCGGTTTTGCGTTTTTTTTTTTAAAGCGGCACTATAACCAGCTTCTGCATGAATGGCCGCCTAACTTGTGCCACCTCGAATTTTACAAATCAGTGAGCTTCCCGCATCGAGATTGGTCACTTCCTGTGCGTGGAATCTGGTGCTCATGTTGGGGATGAAATCACGCCAGTGTGAGCATCAACAGGGTACGACTGAGCAAGTCTGGAAAGTCCTTCCCATATTCGGCTATATAGGGGAACTACTTGCTCATTTTATAATCTTTTCTAGAAATTAAAAAAAATTATTTTTACTGATTTCTGAGAGGAAGGGAGAGGGAGAGAGATAGAAACATCAATAATGAGAATCACTGATCGGCTGCCTCCTGCACGCCCCACACTGGGGGTCGAGCCCACAAGCCGGGCATGTACCCTGATCGGGAATCGAACCGTGACCTCCTGGTTCATAGGTTGATGCTCAACCACTGAGCCATGGTGGCCAGGCTAATTTTCTCATCTTTACATGGCACTTTTCTGAATGTAAAAGAATGAGAAACAGGGCAAAAGGGGATTCTCTTTAGAGGTTCCGAAGAATCTAAAGAAGTCATGAGCCGAAACCGGTGTGGCTCAGTGGATAGAGCGTCAGCCTGCGGACTGAAAGGTCCCAGGTTCGATTCCGGTCAGAGGCATGTATCTTGGTTGCGGGCACATCCCTAGTGGGGAGCGTGCAGGAGGCAGCTGATCGATGTCTCTCTCATCGATGTTTCTAACTCTCTACCCCTCTCCCTTCCTCTCTGTAAAAAAATCAATAAAATATATTTAAAAAAAAAGAAGTCATGAGCTAGCACAGGTTGGGAGGCAGCCGGAGCCAGGTCTGATGGGCCCCCCTGTGCTCACATCTGAGTCTTCTGAACAACGGGGTGAAGGTTTAGACTAAGAGATCCAGAGGATTTATGACATTGGACTAACTGGTCCTTAGGCTGGAGTTTGGCTCTGTTAACGTTTTTCTTTTCTTTTTTGCTTTTAGGTGTAAAAAGTTGCTTGATGATTATATCTGAATGAATCTCACCCTGGACGGGCAAATGTTTACTCTAGCTCACCAGTCTATGTTTGTCTCCACATAATGTACACCATCTTGCCTACATGACACTTGAGGATCTACGGAGATCTGTCCATCTGGCTGAATGTGGACATAAGAGTCTTGAAGGCAAGGAGCTTGTCCTTTAAAAAATTCACGGACTCCTCCCTGACGGGTTTGGCTCAGTGGACAGGGCGTCGGCCCACAGACTAAAGCCTCAGGTTCCTTTCTGGTCAAGGGCATGTACCTTAGTTGCAGGCTCAATCCCCAGTAGGGGGCATGCAGGAGGCAGCGGATCGGTATTTCTCTCTCATCGATGTTTCTAACTCTTTATCCCTCTCACTTCCTCTCTGTTAAAAAAAATCAATAAAAAACTCACGGATTCCTATTTTACAGCGCTTGGTATTAAATAACCATCACTGAACATACACAGGCTAATAACACTGAAGCGGTTACAGAGAGAATGAATACGTCTTCCTAGAAACCATCTGACAAGTGCTGTAATGTCCTTTTTAGACAGCAAATCTACTTCTATAAATTACTTTAAGGGAATGAGAGAGGTGGAGGCTGGATATCGAATAATTTTCTTCAAACTAAGAAATGAGAAGGTCCCAAGTGGTTAAACATGAATGTTCATAGCAGCATTATTCATAACAAAGAGTAGGAGCAACCCAAATGTCCATCAACTGAGGGATGAATACACAAAATGTAGTACACCCATGTAACGGAATGATATCTGGCAATACAAAGAAATTGAGATTCTGCCTGGCCAGTATGGCTCAATGGTTGAGCATCCACCTATGAACCAGGAGGTCACAGTTTGAATCCTGGTCAGGGCACATGCCTGGGTTGTGAGTTCAATCCCCAGTGTGGAGCATGCAGGAGGCATGATAATTTTCTGTTACCATTGCTGTTTCTATTTCTCTCTCTCTCCCTCTCCCTTCCTCTCTGAAATCAATAAAAACATTTTAAAAAGAAAAGAAATGAGATTGTGATACACACTACAATATGGATGACCCTCGAAAACACTATGCTAAGTTAAAGGCACAGAGGACCACATATTGTATGATTCCATTTATACGAAATATCCAGAATAGGCAAATTCAGAAACACACAAAGAAAATTGGTGGCTGGCTAGGGCTGGGGCTAGGGGGTGGGGCAACAGTGGGTGCATTGAGAAGGGGAATGGCTGTTAACGGGTGCAGTTTTTCTTGGGGGTTGGTGGAAAATCTTCTCTAAAGGTGACTGTGGTGACAAGTTGTGCAACTGCCAATATACTAAAAACCACACACATCATTAAAATTAACCATCTCAACAAGCGGTCAGTTCAGTCATGTTGAGTACATTCTGTGTTGTGCAACCAACCTCCAGAACGCTTTCCATCTTGTGCACCAAAGTGTACATGTTAAATAGGGGAACTGTATGGTATATAAATTATATCTGAATAAAACTATTATTTCAAAACAACATATAGAGTCTGAACCAAATTTTACTTAAAAATCACATGTGGAAAGGCTGAAAATGTATACCCATATTTTCCGGCATATAAGATGACTAGGTGTATAAGATGACCCTCAACTTTTCCAGTTAAAATATAGAGTTTGGGATATACCCGCCCTATAAGATGTGATAATAAGTTGTGATATATTCATATAAGGAACACTACACCAAAAAAAAAAAAAAAGAAGACGACCCCAGACTTTTGAGAAGATTTTCCTGGGTTAAAAAGTCGTCTTATATGCTAGAAAATATGGTACACAAAATTTTAGACTGGAATTTTTCTGAACAGCAAGATTTAGGTGACTTTGTTCTCTTACTCTTTTAGGATTTTCTATGACTACGTATTATTTTCATAACCACAAAAATTGCTAGTCAAATATAATTTCATGATAAACTCTATACACATTAAAATATGTATCTAGCCCTATTTCTGTGGCTCAGTGGTTGAGTGTTGACCTATGAACCAGGAGGTTACAGTTAGAGTGCTGGTCAGGGCACATGCCTGGGTTGCAGGCTCTATTCCCTAAGAGGGGTGTGCAGGAGGCAACTACTCAATGATTCTCTCTCATCATTGATGTTTCTCTCTTTCTCTCCCTCTCCCTTCCTGTCTGAAATCAATGAATATATTTTGAAAAAAATTTAAAAAATATATGTGTGCCTACTGACAAATGGCAATGTAAGTGTGCCAACTAACCTTCCATCTGGAATTGGTGCTCCATCACCGTGGTTTTGCATTCAGATTAGCATTCATAGTTTCCTCAGGCATCTACCCTGACTCTAAAACAGTTGACTCTCCCCTCAAACTTTACCACCAAATATAAGAATTAAGTACCCTTGAAAACATTAAGTACTCTTGCCCACAGCTATGAGGTTCCTTCTGGTGTTTCCCTGTTCAAGATTCCTAAGTCTTGCATTTTTCCCACCAGAATGTAGACAACCTTGGCAGTTTTTTTTTTTTTCAGCCATTTAATAGTCACACAATGGGCCATCAATTCAGGATCTTAAGTGGCTATTTTCCTAATTACCCATTCAGTACTTCATGTTCATTGCTTGTCCTTTTTTAAGATTCCACTTCTCCTCAGTAAGCAAGGAACAGGCAATATAACACAGAAAAATAAAAAATACACACCCACGACTGCTGGATATTTGTCTCAAAATGGTCCCTCTGACATCTTAGGATCTGGAGGAAGGCAAGCAGCCATGTCATGATGAGGAGGTCTCAAGCCCTCCCCCACTTGCTGGAAAGTTCCCCAACCAAGAAGAAATATTCATCCTGCCTGCCTTCTATATGCACTCTATATGCATGAATACCAGAGAGATCAGGATTGAAATTAGCTGGAGGTTAGCAAGGTGGTTAATAAGAGACAGGTCTACGGTGCCCACATGGCAATTAGGCAATATTTAACTCAGGTCAGAATTTCTCAACGGAGGGTCAGAGGCTCAAGGAGACTCTGAAGGGGAATTTATCTGCAGCTTCAGGGCGTCGGTGCCATGAGAGCAGCAGTCTGGCATCCCAGCAAAGCTTGCCCCTTACTCACATCAATCAACAGAGGTGAATGCAGTCGTGTGTAAGCACTTTGCTCTTCATTCCACATGTCCCTCTATTTAGCTCTCCATATATTTATTCATTTTCCATTTTTAATCGTGGTAAATTACAGACCACAAAATTTAACCCTTTTCGAGTCTACAGTTCAGAAGTGGTAAGTGCATTCAGTGTTGTGCAACCAACCTCCGCAACCTTTTTTCATCTTGCAAAACAAACTTTGTGCCCCTAAAAGCCAACTCCCCATTCCCTTCTCTCCCCCTTCCCTGCAGCCTTGGGAAACCATCATTCTCCTTCCTCTATCTAGGAATTTCACTACTTTATAAAACTCATATAAGGCAAATCATTTGTATTTTTATGACTGGCTTATTTCACTTAGCATAATATCATCAAGGTTGATCCATGTTGCAGCATGTGCTAGAATATCCTTTCTTTTTAAGGCTGAAAAGTACAGTGGTACCTCGAGATACGAGTTTAATTCGTTCCGTAACCTTGAGGCGTGGGAAACTATGAGATGCTCTAGTCATGGTAAACTGGTGGGTCGTGTGCAGCCGGCCCATCCACACGATTACTCCTATCTCAACTGTTGCTCGTATTTCAAAGCAAAAATAGTTCGCTCGACGGCTCGTATCTCACAAATCTCGTATGTTAGGGCACTCGTATCTTGAGGTACCACTGTATCCCATTGAGTACAGAGGCCACATTTTGCTTACCCATTCACCCACTGCTGGATACTTGGGTTGCCTCTACCTTTTGGCTTTGTGAATAAAGACGCTGTGAACACAGGGGGGTACAAATACCTCTTCGAGGCCCTGCTTTCAATTCTTTGGGGGTATACCCAGACGTGGGACTGCTGGATCATATGGTAATTCTATTTTTAATTTTTCAAGGATCTGCCATACTGTTTTCCATTCTCCATCGTTTTAAAAATACATATTTTTTTTATTGATTTCAGAGAGAAAGGGAGAGGGAAAGAGAGACAGAAACATCAATGATGAGAGAAAATCATTGAGCCGCTGCCTCCTGCAGGCCCTCTACTGAGGTTCGAGCCTGCAGCCTGGGCATGTGCCCTTGACGGGAATCGACCCACGTGGACCCTTTAGTCTGTAGGCTGACACACTGAGCCAAACCAGCCAGAGTTTTCCATCTTTTTAACAGCATTTAAATGCTGTCAAACTTTCTACTCCCCGCATGGGACAATCAGGTGAATATAAAGCACTTATTACCCTAGGGAGGGTCTAGTGTGGAAGCAGCTGGGATACCACATTTTGAGGACGGTCATAAAAACACAAAGTGAGCTGTGTGTCCAGTTTCGAGTTCTACAGAGTTCATTTCATAAAAAATTCAGTATGACTCTAGTACATGATAGATGCTGAGCCTCAGTATGCTCTGTCCTGTGGGATACAGACAGAAAAACTCAGCCAATGAGGATCCACACAGACAGACATGCTCCACTAGGAGACTCACATGGGAGGACCCCGAATCTGGGCTTACCATCACCTGACCAGCTCCAATCGCTTCCTCACTGCCTTCCCGGCACATGGTTAGAGGGTCATCCTCTAGAACAGTGGTTCTCAACCTTTCTAATGCCGCGACCCTGTTTTCCCATGGTCTTAGGCGACTCACAGGTTGAGAACCGCTGCTGTAGAGCCTAAGACCATCGGAAAACACAGATATTTACATTACGATTCATAACAGTAGCAAAATGACAGTGACGAAGTAGCCACGAAAATAACTTTATGGCCGAAACCGGTTGGGCTCAGTGGATAGAGCATCGGCCTGTGGACTGAAAGGTCCCAGGTTCAAGGGCATGTACCTTGGTTGCAGGCACATCCCCAATAGGGGATGTGCAGGAGGCGGCTGATCTATATTTCTCTCTCATCAATATTTCTAACTCTCTATCCCTCTCCTTTCCTCTCTGTAAAAAATCAATACAATATATTTTAAAAAAAGAAAAAGAAAATAACTTTATGGTTGGGGGGTCACCACCACATGAGGAGCTGTATGAAAGGGTCGCGGCCTTAGAAAGGTTGAACATCTCCTACCAAGATATCCCCTCGTTCTCCACGTAGAGCCCTTCAGGGACTCCCTTCTGCTCTCAGGATGGAACCAAGGTCCTTGGCGGATAATGAAAACCCTCCTCCAGCTCCCCCTCCCCCCCGCCCATGCCCGGCTGAACCACCGAAGGCTCGGCCAACTTCACAGCTCTGGGCCTTCGCTCCAGTAGCTGCCTGAGTCCGGCCTGTACCACTCACCCTGAGTGGTTCTCAATCCTCACTGCAAATCTGAACCGTCTGGAGAAAGCCAGCAGCAACAGCATCACCGCCAGCCCTGGGGGTGAAATGATATCGCGAGGAGTTAGGGTCTCCGGAGGCAGGCGGGTCTTCTCTCAGCTCTGCGGGCGATTCGGATTTAAACCAGAGCTGCATGCACACTGCACAGCCTAACTCCCTGCCCGCAGCGGGAGCGTCCCCGGTCGCTGCTGGCCCCCGCCCTGCTCCTAGACTGAACGCTCCCAACCTCTCTGACTGCGCTTTTGCTAGATGAGCCCCATTAAAGCAGGAAATATTAAAAACACCTGCTGGCCCTCACCGGTGTGGCCCAGTGGATAGAGAATTGGCCTGTGGACTGAAAGGTCCCAGGTTCGATTCCGGTCAAGGGCATGTACCTTGGTTGCGGGCACATCTCCAGTGGGGGGTGTGAAGGAGGCAGCTGATCGATGTTTCTAACTCTCTATTCCTCTCCATTCTCTCTGTAAAAAAAAAAAAATTATATATATAACAACAGCCCTAGCCAGTGTGGCTCAGTGAATGGAGCGTCAGCCTGCGGACAAAGGGGTTCTGGGTTCGATTCTGGTCAAGGGCATGTGCCTGGGTTGTGGGTACATCCCCAGTGGGGGGTGTGCAGGAGGCAGCTGATAGATGTTTCTCTCTAACGCTCTCCCTTCCTTCCTGTAAAAAATCAATAAATTAAAAAAAAAAAAACACCCGTGAGGCACAACAAACCTCTATAAATTACACGTGGTGACAGCGCTGTTTTAGGTGCCAGGATGCACCCAATTGCCCACATTCATTTCCTCTCACCTCGCAGCAGCAGAAGGCGATGCAGTTATTGAGCAACTCCACCTGCCGCACACTCATGTCCCCTTGAGCCTCACAATAACCGAGACAGGCTTCTCTCCATCTTACCGATGAGGAAACCTGTTAAAAACATCAAGGATTTGCACAGTTATTTGCATGGTGCATATCACGCTCAGTCTTCTTTATTGTCTGTCTCCCCCACGAGACCCCAAGAATGACATGTTTCATTCCCTGACACCCCGGGGCAAACACCTGGCCAAGGCTCACAATTACTCAACAAAGACTTTTTGTTAAGTTCAGGAGGCTCTCTCCTCTGCTTGTGAACTTCATCCTTCTCATACAGATCACCTGGCTTGTACCCACTGCACCTGAGCTGGGGGTCCCCTCAGCTTCTTCCCCAGGAGACGAATCTCACCTCAATTTTGGTGTAAAAAAGTCATCAACAGCCCTAGCTGTTTTGGCTCCGTGGGTAGAACGTTGGCCTGAGGACTGATGGATCCTGGGATTGATTCTGGTCAAGGGCACATACCTTGGTTGCAGAATCGAGCCTCCCCACCCCTCTCTCTCTCTCTTTTAAAATACATTTCATTGATTTTTACAGAGAGGAAGGGAGAGGGATAGAAAGTTAGAAACATGGATGAGAGAGAGACATCGATCAGCTGCCTCCTGCACGCCCTACATTGGAGATGTGCCTGCAGCCAAAGTACATGCCCTTGACCGGAATCGAACCTGGGACCTTACAGTCCACCAGCCGACACTCTATCCCCTGAGCCAAACCAGTTTTGGCTCCCTCTGTCTCTTCTCCTTGCCTTCCACTCTCTCTAAAAAATCAATAGAAAAATATCCACGGGTGAGGATTAAAAACACGAATTTTAAATAAATAAATACATACATAAATCATTGACAGAAATTCTAGTTAAAAACAAAAAGAAACATGGTGTCTACTGTGGGCTAATCAAGTGGGGTCCAGGAGTCAAGCCATGTGGGGAAAAGGAGGTTCAAGAAGGTACAGTTCCCAGAAGTGAGGTGCGTTGGGCATGCTGGGTCAGCTTCATGACCCTTCCGTGTCTCATTTTCCTCATCTACAAAATGGGGGGATCCAACATCGTAGGATTCATATGAGAATTAAACAACATGGTCCATACAAAGTCCTTAGAACTACACCTGTCACACAGTAAGCCTGAGTGACAATTACACAGGACTACAATGAAAAGGTTCACATATGTATATCTGTGATAATGGCAGGCATTGTTCTAGAACAGGGGGTTGGCAAACTCTTTCTTTAAAGGGCCACACAACAAATATTTTAGGCCTCACGGGCTATCTGATCTTGTACGCACTACTGAACTCCGCTGCTCTTGCAGCAGGAACAGCAACATTGCTAATGCATAAATCAATAAGCATGGCTCTGCTCCAATCAATCTCTTTTTCTTTTTCTTTTTTAAAAAATATATTTTATTGATTTTTCACAGAGAGGAAGGGAGAGGGACAAAAAGTCAGAAATATTGATGAGAGAGAGACATCGATCAGCCGCCTCCTGCACACCCCACACTGGAGATGTGCCCGCAAGCAAGGTACATGCCCCTGACCGGAATCGAACCCAGGACTCCCCCCCCTCCCAGTCCACAGGCTGACACTCTATCCACTGAGCCAAAGGCTGGATTCAGCTGCAGGTCCCAGTTTGCTGATCCCTTTCTAGAACATTGCTGTCCAATAGAAACATAATGCAAGCCACAGATAGAATTTAAAACTTCTAGCAGCCATGTTACAAAACAGACAGGTGAGGCCAGCCGGTGTGGCTCAGTGATTGAGCGCCAACCTATGAACCTGGAGGTCACGGCACATGCCTGGTTACAGGCTGGATCCCCAGTGTGGGGCTTGCGGGAGGCGGCTGATCAATTCTCTCTCATCATTGATGTTTCTCTCTCTCTCTCCCTCTCTAGAATCAATAATAATAAAACACCAGACAGGTGAAATTAATAATACATTTTACTTAATCCAGTTTATCCAAAATACCGCTACTTCAATATGTGATATTAAAAAGCTACTGAGATCCTTTATATTTTCCATACTAATTCTCAAAAATTTCGCTGTTTTATACTTAACTGCACAACTCACTTCGGACCAGGCACATTTCAAGTACTCAACTGCCTATGTAGCCAGTGGCTACCATATTGGATAACAGTTCCAGAACATATGCTAATACAGAGAATGGTCAGATACACACCTATACGTCTAGCTTCTGAATACATACCAAAAAGAGAGAAGGGAATTGCCCTAGCCAGTTTGCCCAGTGGTTTGTAACTCTGCAACAGCAAAGAGAAACACACACGAATACATACAGCGCCAGCAAGAGTATGCACATAAAGCTTGTCGTTAACTAGCACTGCAGTATGTGCAAGGTGCACACCTTTGGCCTAAACCCCAGAGAGGAAGACCAACGAAAATGTCCCCAAAGTTTACACATTAGCAGCAACGTACATCTGTTTAGAACTTTAGATCTAAGATCTAATCCAGGTACACAGGGAGCCCCTTCCTCTAGGGCAGTGGTTCTCAACCTTCCTAAGGCCGCAACCCTTCCATACAGTTCCTACAGTTCCTCATGCGGTGGTGACCCCCAACCATGAAATGTTGCTACTGTGATGCATCGTGATGCAAATATCTGCATTTTCCCATGGTCTTAGGCGACCCCTGTGAAAGGGTCGTTCGACCCCCAAAGGGGTCGCGACCCACAGGTTGAGAACCGCTGCTCTAGGCCCTAGAGTCTAGGGAGAGAAATGCCAAATGTCCCTAGGGGGCGTCTGGGTTTAACTGTCCCCACTCCGTTAGGGGCCTCTCGCGTTAAGATGATCCCTAGCCAAGTGCAGGGCCAGTGAATGGAGGGGACAACCCAAGGGCCCGCTCTGGCCCGGGTTCGGGTTCCAGCGGGGCGGGGGGGTGGACCGGCAAGCAAAGCTGCAGCAAACCTTTCTGGGGTGACAGCCTGGCAGGGGCGGCCCCGAGGGATCTGCCCACCCCGGGGTCCGCGGGTGCAGGGGACAAAGGAACGCTCGGGGCTGCCCCGCCCTCGCCCCAGGACGCCCCTGGGCAGAGACCCAGGCGAAACCGGGGCGTGGCTCACCCAGAAGAGCCGGCTGAGCGCGGGGCCCTCTACGGCCTCCGAGTCTAAAGGGAACTTCCGGTTCCCAGGGCGGGATCACCAGGGCTCAGCCAATCAAAGCCCGCAGGCTGGCAAACAAAGCCCGGAGCCAGCGCGTGCGTGCTGGGGAAATGGCGCCTGCGCACAGCCACCAGCACAGCCATCAGCGGCCGGCAGGGCGGGTTTGGGTCAGGGTCCACCGTGTAGCACCCGGGCAGGGATTGAAAAAACTAGTGCAGGGAGTGTTTTTCAGCAGCAATTTGTGGAACGTTCATTTCTGCTTCCAGTCACGTCAGTGCTCAGCTAAAGATGGACAAAACTTTTAACAAAATGTTCATTGCCTATTTACCGCAGGTATTAACCCCACGAGTATTGAATGCACCCCTAGCATGCACCGGCTGATGCGAAAGTAGGAGACATTCGTTAAGTAGCCATGTGCATCCCGCACTAATCACCTGTGCCCATCTTCCCCCGCAAAGGTTCAATAAAAGCAAAGTGATGGAACTAGAGAATGCGGCTCCCTTCTTTGCTGACCCCCCTCCTATAACCCCGCCAACGTGGGGGAGGGTTCAAGGAAGCAGGGGTTTGCTCTGGATTGGAGGCCGCCAGGAAGCAGGGCAATTAATTCTAAGATGGAGCAATGTAATAAACCTTACCTAGAAGAAGGGAAGACAAGACCAAGACTAAAGCCGTAATGAGAAAAGAAATTAAAATATAAAGAAGAGCAGCAGTAACTCAGTTAAAAAAACAGACACACACAAAAACAACCACCGTTGAAATACTGCAGATCCATTCTGGATGTAACCTAAGAGACTTTGCTTTCAAAAGTTGATTGCTATAAGATTGTTTCTTGGCCTCGACTGGCCTGGCTCAGTTACTTGAGCATCGTGCCATGCACTGAGAGGTTGCTGGTACAATTCCCAGGCAGGGCACATGCCCAGGTTGTGGGCTCAATCCCCAGTAAGGGGGCAGGCAAGAGACAGCTGATCTATTTTTCTCATTGGTATTTCTCTCCATGCCCCTTCCTCTAAAATCAATCAAAGAAAAACGTTTTATAAAAAGAAAACAAAAGATCGTTTCTATCACAAGAACAAAGTGAGACACCTATAAATCGATTTTATGGGACAGGCGCACTCTGTGGGGTGAATGGAAGAAGAAACATTTTCCTCTCACCACTGCCTTGAAACAAGTTTTGTGGGCTCTCTCCCCGTTGTGGGCTCCTCTACGGCTGGATCTTGAGGCTTTGCCAATTACTTTCAGGCATAAAGAAATCATCTTAGTTTTCAGGTTACTAAAGTCCATTTTAACCTGATGTAAAAGACTCAATTACGTACTCATCCCATTCAAAGCTCCGACCTTCCCTCAGCTCAGGTGTGGTTTGTAACTCTGCAACAGCAAAGAGAAACACACATGAAGGGCTAGCAAGCCTGGCTTTACTCACTCCTTGGTGGAGCTCATAGGATGGAAATTTAGGGGCAATGAAACAATATTTATGCTACTTGGTTACTGGGGATGCTTCAAGATTCCATGTAATCAGAAAAATATAGGAAAAGTACCAAAAAAGAAATGGGATGGAAGGATGCCAACTCTATTCAGAGACTCGCCCACTCGACTGCCTCTTGCACTGTGGTTAGGGAATCTGAGCCAAAGCCTACCACTGGGATTGCATCTGGTCAGAGTGGCTTAGTACCAGGAGTGCAGTCTGCCAGGGGTCCTGGACGGGCTGTTCCATGGAACGCCTCTTCATTTTGCTTCTCAGCAGTTCATCAGCGTGGGAAGACATAAAAACGGAACTAAAAATCACTGGTCCGTGCTGTTTCCTTGTCTTTTGTTCTTACACCACGTAGCTTCAAGGCTCATTCTCACGGACTAACTGTGCTCACCATCCACAGCCCCCTTTCATGGTATAATCGGGGAGTGCAGATTGGGGTAACTAGCTTTGGGGACCATTAATCAAAAATGATAAGATAGCAGATGACATGATACTGTACACAGACAACCCTAAAGACTCCACCAAAAAACTATTGGGACTGATAAATGAATTCAATCAAGTAGCAGAATACAAAAGAAATATCCAGAAATCACTTGCATTTTTATACACCAATAATGAACTACCAGAAAAGGAAACTGAGAAAACAATCCCATTTATAATTGCATCAACAAAAAAATACCTGGGAATTGCCCTAGCCAGTTTGCCCAGTGGTTAGAGTGTTGGCCCATGGACTGAAGGATTGAGGGTCTGATTCTGATCAAGGGCAGGTACCTCGGTTGTGGGCTCAATCCCCAGCCCCAGTCAGGGCACGTGTGGGTGGCAACCAATTAATACGTCTCTCTCACATTGATGTTTCTCTCTGTCTCTCCCCCTTGCTTCCACTCTCTCTAAAAATCAATGGGAAAATATCCTTG
>JAAGEH010000411.1:116401-179244 GCA_011751065.1 Lasiurus cinereus | reverse complement strand
GAGAGTCAAACATCGATTATGAGAGAGAATCCTCCTGCACACCCCCCACTGGGGATGGAGCCCAAAATCCAGGCATGTGTCCTGATTGGGAATTGAACTGTGTCCTCCTGGTTCATGGGTCGATGCTCAACCACTGAGCAACACCGGCCGAGCTCATATACTAGTTTTTATTAGTTGTTCTTAGTTTCAAAACTGACCCAAACACCAACTGAGTTTCTAGTTGCTAAAGAAAACAAAGGCATCAAATTGCTTGTCATGACAAGGGCACATCGTTTAGATTGGTCTGTCGGCATGTACCTAATCCCAGCTTTTATGTGATACGGTCCATGTGGGAACTCGGTGGGTTTGGGTCAGCAGCTTTTAGCCCACTTTCTGAAAAGCGAATTAGTTACCCCAATCTGCCCTCGCAGGGAGCAGCCACATGACCCCAGCTGGGCCAAGTGCACACCCCTCCCCAGAATGTGAACTTTGAGCAGAAGATTTGGGGGCCATCAGAAAATATTTAGTACAAGTTACCCTTGCAGATGTTTATTCCTGACACTTGAGTTATCTTTTAAGGGTAGCCTCCCTTCACTTGTCAGAGACCAGAAGAACAGGACATAGGACCAGTAAGTGTTGATAGAAGAGAATGAAAGTTCTGCAATATTGGATTCATATATATATATTGATTTCAGAGAGGAAGGAAGAGGAAGAGAGAGATAGAAACATCAATGATGAGAATCATTGATCGACTGCCTCCTGCACACCCCTCATTGGGGATCAAGCTCGCTACCCAGGCATGTGCCCTTGACCAGAATTGAACCTGGGACCCTTCAGTCCACAGGCCGACATTCTATCCACCGAGCCAAACAGGCTACAGTAAGATTGGATTCTTCACGGTCTCAGGGGTGACTGAATTGTAAGGTTTTCGGTACCGGAAAGAAGCATGAGTCCACCAGACACCGGAAAAGGGAGAAATGGAGCAATGGGGGCTGACGCTGAAGACAGTCCTTTTAGCTCTGTTTCCCTGGTGGCAGCCACAAGCATGTGCACTTAGGCTGCCACAAGGGGGCACTGCTGGAACTCTGAGTAAGGGTCTCCAAAATGAATGGTGCCAGTGGAAAGTGTCACTTTGAGCAGGAGAGCTGTGTGACTGCAGTTTGGACTCATGAGGAAAAAGATTAAAAAAAAAAACTCATTTTATTGTTTTTTGTTTTGTTTTTACAGAGAGGAAGGGAGAGTGCATACTCTCCGCTGGGGATGTGCCTGCAACCGAGGTACATGCCCTTGACCGGAATCAAATCCAGGACCTTTCAGTCCGCAGGCCGACGCTATACCCACTGAGCCAAACCGGTTTGGGCAGGAAAAAGATTTTTAAAAGGACAGTGACAGCAAGGAGGTTGATGGTAACTGGAATAGAGGAGGTCAAAGACCTGTGACTGTGAGGCCAGGATATTGGATGGGTCATTTGCACAGATTGAGTGATGACAATGGCCAGCAAGGACACAGGGCTGGAAAGCTACTGAATGGCACCTCCAATGAACAGTGGATTTTACATGGAGATCTAGAAATAAGAGATTGTAAACAAGAGTAGGGCGAGGAGAAAGGCACCTTCAACTCCAGACCCTGATACGTGTGCACTGTGGGCGGATGAGTGGCAGCCATTGGATCAAGCTAAGGGGTAGAGGTGGCTATGGGACACTCAGTTCAGCTGAGGCTGAGAGACGGAGGAAGGTATCATGGGCCTGAATTCAGACGTAGCAGAGTTTGTTCTCCAGACTATGGAATATGTGTGGTGGTGGTGGTGGGCGGGGCGGGGGGGCACAGAAACGGGGGAGTTAGTGTCCAGAAGGAAAGCTCGTGACAGTGTGGGGATGAGAGAGTGCGAGAGCATGGATGACATGGGGGTTTGTGTATTGAATCATGGCCAGGGTCATGGTTGAATTAGCTGACCTGAGATTTTCCCAAAGGAAGTATGATTTGGTGCTGGAGCAGGTTAGAGCTCCATGACACTACAGGCTGTTGATTGGAATTTAAAACATGTTGGTATTTTATTTATTTATTTATCTATCTATTTATTTATTTATTTAACTGTATGAGAATATTTATTTGCTAAATCACAGAAGTAGAAATAATTCCTATCCCTGTGGGTGTGGCTCAGTGGTTGAGCATCGACCTATGAACCAGGAGGTCATGGTTTGATTCCCAGTCAGGGTACATGCCCATGTTACAGGCTCAATCCCCAGTAGGGGGTGTGCAGGAGGCAGCCAATCAATGATTCTCTCTTATCATTGATGTCTCTCTCTCTCTCTCTCTCTCTCTCTCTCTCTCTCTCTCTCTCTCTCCCCCTCCCTCCCTCCATTCCCTTCCTCTCTGAAATCAATAAAAAAATATTTTAAAAAGAAATAATTCCTAGAAGAAACAGGCTTAGGAAACAAGTTACAGAGGTAGAAAGGGCTCTTGGAGTGTGGGGGTGAGGATGGGATGGGTGGGGGAGGAGAGGGAAAGGAAAGGGAAAGGCATGGGCATGCTCCTGAAGGGAGAGTGCCAATATGTTGGTAGTTAGAGGTCTAAAAAGTTAATCCCTGAGACGATGGTCTTGTGGGAGAAAATGGCAGAAATCGCCCCCAGGAAGCAGGGAGAGCGGTCACCCGAGTCTGGATTGCGCTTTGTTTGAAATCCTAGGTAGGCCAACGAAGGATGTTTCTTCTTTCCCTGAATAAAACATTGAGCAGGGACCAGTCTGAGCAGCGGTAGCGATGCCACAATGTGGTCCGTGACCCAGGCTGCCTCCAGCTCTGCACTCCTTTAGAGGGCGTGGTCCTTGCCCGCACAATCACCAAGTACCGCCCAGAGCTGCTGCCTTCACAACCGCATTGAGGGCAGGAAGAAGGAAGAAGGGGGATGGCGAAGGTGTGCTGCCAGCTGAGAGCCCTCTTAGTGAGTCCTTCTGGAAGCCGACCAATGCTTCACGGGCCTCCTCCAACTGAAAGAGATTTCGAGAAATGAAGTCCTGTAGTTGGGCACCTGGCTCTCTCACCCCCAAATATGTTTATATACTAAAGGCCCAGTGCACGAATTCATGCATGGGTGGGGTCCCTCGGGGTGGCCTATGGAAATAGGGTCCCAGCTTGCACCCGCAGCCCTACCTGGCACCCTGCCTTGGCCTGGCACTGCCCCTCACCTTCTCCACCATCCCCACCCCCTGCCCCTGCAGCTGGTTGCCATCTATGGGGTAAATGGTGGGGCGATCGGGCCCCACTTGCACCCACCTTGACCCAGTGCTGCCCGCTCACCTGCTCCACCACCCACCACAGTTCCACTCATGGGGCCCATTGGGGCTGGCAGCGCCTCCACTACCTCCTGCCATGTTTTGCATCTCCCCCTGGTGGTCAGCGCACGTCATAGAGAGCAGTGGAACTCCTGGTCCAACAACCACCCGAGGGGACAATTTGCACATTAGGCTATTATTATATAGGATGGTTAGATTAGCAATGGAAAGGGTGAAAATGGATACTGGATATGTAACTAGAAGTCTCTGCTACACATATTATAGAACCATGAAATATTAGCTTTATGCATTGTTTTTATCCATGTATAACACGATTCACAGGCCTCCCTATTTCATTTTTGGTTCAACATCTCTTCCTTCATTTTTTTAAAATATATTTTTATTAATTTCAGAGAGGACGGGAGAGGGAGGTATAGAAACATCAATGATGAGAATCATTGATTGACTGTCTCTTGCATACTCCCTACCAGGGATCAAGCCTGCAACCCGGGCATGTGCCCTTAACCAGAGTTGAACCCGGGACCCTTCAGTCTGCAGGCTGATGCTCTATCCACGAAGTCAAACTGGCTAGGGCACATCTCTTCCTTTAATCTGGATCACTGGGACACTGTCTTTTATTACAAATTCTCCCCTCTATCTTTTTTTTAAAGATATTTTTTTATTGATTTTTTTACAGGGTGGAAGGGAGAGGGATAGAGAGTTAGAAACATCGATGGAGAGAAACATCGACCAGCTGCCTCCTGCACACCCCCTACTGGGGATGTGCCCACAACCAAGGTACATGCCCTTGACCGGGATCAAACCTGGGAGCTTTCAGTCCGAAGGCCAATGCTCTAGCCACTGAGCCAAACCAGTTTTGGCTCCCCCCTATCTTTTATTCTCAGGCACAACTATGGTCTCAAATTTCCTTGATCACTGAAGGGATAGACAGTCTTCTTCAGATTCTACTGCAGTATTTGAAACCACATGTAACAGTTAGCTTTTGCTGTGTGACAAACCAATCCAAACTTTAATGTCTTAAAATTACCATTTTATTCTCTCTTACAACTCTGAGGGATGATTTGAAGTAGCTGGGGCAGGTTTGCAACTGGTCTCACTAGAAAAAACTGCTTTGAGGGTTTCTGTAACTGCCAGTTCTCAAACAGATACAGCTACAGTCCTGTGTAGACCTTGTGTGCCAAAATTACTGCACAGTAAAGAAAATCCATTTGTTTCCTACAAGAGTTTCAGTATAAAAAACTTGAAGAGTGAGACTACAAATTTTAAAGATTAGTAAGTGGGCCACCTTCTATCTTTCTTCACTCTGATGGCCCAATGCCTTCACTGCTTTTAGGAGCAGTCAAGAAAATATATGGAGAACCTCCTATTTGGGAGCTACCTTGGAGGTATTTGTGACTGAGAATCTTAAAGCAGAGTATCTTTTCATCCTCAGAGAATTCATTACCATACAAAGCTGTTATTGGATTTGGAAGAAAAGAGAAATTAAAAACGGGTATCCATATTTTTTTCTAGTCTTGCTACTTGCTTAACTTAGTTTTAGGTTCTCTGAGGCCTTGAATTCAACAACTTATGCTAATTTGCATTGCAATTATAAACCTAATAAAGCAGCCATGTGTTCTCATAATAGAAAGTACTTTTAAGAAAATAAAGTATTTCCATAGAGAAAAGAATGAAAACCGCATTTCCACAAAGCCAATAATCATACACATAACTAAACATAAAATCAAATGAGCACATTTTCTTACTTAGAAAAACAAACCATGACACAAGGTGATTATTTGGATATTAGTACAAAGAATTTAAACATACAAGTTTGGCTATAACAGATCAGGCTAAGTAACTTAGGTAAAAGTCTAGCTGTGATGTCATGGTTTCCAAGAAGTGCCCTAAAAGTCACACAATTAAACATTTCTCTGTGCTTTTTGTTTTCTTGGTGATTCTAGAAATGTTGTATAGAGAGGTTCATCAAATGTAGACAAATAAAATATATTGGGGGGAAAGCTGGACTGACATTTCCACATTTTATCAATTCAGAAATGAATTGAAAGCATATAATGATGCATCTATATACAAGAAAGGCAGCTTACAATAATGTTTCTATTAGAACATTACAATTTTTCAGTTTGTATTTTTTTAATATATTTTATTGATTTTTTACAGAGAGGAAGGGAGAGGGATAGAGAGTTAGAAACATCGATGAGAGAGAGACATCGATCAGCCACCTCCTGCACACCTCCTACTGGGGATGTGCCCGCAACCGAGGTACATGCCCTTGACCAGAATCGAACCCGGGACCTTTCAGTCCGCAGGCCGACGCTCTATCCACTGAGCCAAACCAGTTTCGGCTCCAGTTTGTATTTTTTAAGTGGAAGGGCATCTCTGACATAATATAAAACAAAACAAAACAGAGAACTGACATTAAAAGTCAAATGTAAGAATATAAAAGACAACAGTAACATCCCAGCATCCACTGATAAAAAGGCCACCAGGACATTAGCCTGACACCAGCATGACACCGTCTACAGCAATTTCTCCGATTTGGCCTGTCATGTTCTGCTTCAAAAGTGATCTAATAATGGAGAGGGAATAACAATTACTTCAAAATGTGCAAAACCAGGAGATAATTGAACCACTGAACAGCTATTACAGAGGACCAACTCATGTGTCCCTATTGCACAGGAACTGGCTTTGACATTGAGTAGTAGGAATAGGTTTTGTTTTCCAGATGCCAGTCATCCACGCAGAGAAAACTGTCACTGTAACACCTAATGAACCTGAAGAGCCCTGTGAAGCTGAGAAGGGCAAGGTTTAAGAAGAAATTCTTGAATACTCATTTAAAGAAATAAAAAGCAAAAATAAAAGAATATGAGTTTCTTTAAAAAAAACAACTGCTTGCCCAGCCAGTGTGGCTTAGTGGTTGAGTGTTGACATATGAACCAGGAGGTCACGGTTTGATTACTGGTCAGGGCACATGCCTGGATTGTGGGCTCCATCCCCAGTGGGGGGCATGCAGGAGTCAGCCTATCAATGATTCTCTCTCATCATTGATGTTTCTATCTCTTTCTCCCTCTCCCTTCTTCTCTGAAATCAATACAAATTATTTTCTAAAAAAAAAAAAACTGGCTGGAAGAAATGTAATATTCCCTGTGAACCTTTAATGGAAAACTATATAGTTGAAATATTCAGATTTTGGGTAGTTTTGATATATTCTGATTTTGGTAGTTTGTAGTAGTACAGTTATTTTCCTTAACATATTGGTTCACATATTCAGAAACTATCTGGCATGTCATTGTTTTCATGTGTTGACAAATGTTTCAGAATAAGTTACAATCACTTTAATCTAAGGTCTTTTTTAATAATCTACAGGGAAGCAGCAAGGTAGGGGGGTGGTAACATGTCCCTTCTCCCCAGGGTTTGGAAATACACTTTTGTGAGATGCGCACCCTCTATTAGGGGAGATGTGGTCATTGGCACACTAGTTCCCAGATGGCTGGTCCTGGGGCTACTCCTCACATGGTTAAATCCAACGGTCACGTGGCCACAACAGACAAGGCAAAACATAGAGGGAGCAGATGCCCAGTGAGAAGGCGATGGAAAGTCTCAGTGTGGGGGTTCAGGGTGGGTTAACAGGGAAACCGTCCCGTATGGGCTGGCACTTAGGGCGGGTTCTGTAGGCATCCAGTTCGTGGAGAAAACTAAAGCTTATGCTCTACTTATAACATTTTCTTCCCTACAACGGTCTCCTTCGGCTTCTAAAACAATAACCACACAATCGTGAAATGCTCCTTTCACCGAGTGGGCCTGTAAAAGGAACCTTCAAGAAGGAAAAATGTAGGGTTTGGCAGATCCATCTGGTAAGGGTCTCCCTGGCTGGGGATTGAACTGTAGGGAGGTCTGGGCAGCCGGATAGACAGCTGTGCTTGCTGGACAAGCGGGCTGTCTTCGCTGGGAGTGGGATGAATTCTCTGTCAATCAGGATCCCCCCCCACCCCACACAAGGTAAGGGAAAAGGACCCAGACTTCTTGTCCACAGGAGCCAATTTGATTGCGTATCTGAAGATGTTACTTTCCAGACTTATAGAGAACCCTGCTTGTTAGGACTTAGAACCAAACCCGTTTCACTTAATGAGTGAAACTGTCTTTTCTTCTTTCATGTCCCAGAGAGACCACAACTCGCGTTTCACAAAACGTGTGAAATCACAGAAGCGAGACTCACCAAACACATCTCCTCGAAGGCTTCGCTCCTGCTCCACGGGGTTCTTCAGGGCTGTCTCCACTCTCTTCTCTTCCTCCAGCCCCTCTTTCTCTCTCTCCTCCTTCCCCCTGTCCCCTCCATCTGGGTTCCTGTCTCTGGAAACACTCTCTTCAGGGTCAAAGGGCCCCGAGTTACCCTTCGGGGCAGGAGTTCTGGCAGGTTCTAGGATGGAGTGTTTTATTTTTACCTTCCTTTTCAGGCTGTTTTTGTGAGCAAGCAACTTCTTGATTCTGTCTTTGATGGTCCCAGGTGCTCTGAGGACTTCCTTCACGGACTTTCCAGGGATAACTACAACCAACAACAGCAGGTGGGAGGTTCCATCTTGGCCGATAGCTAGAAACTCACAACGCAACAGAGCATTTGTTAAAGTGCCGGACATGAATACTTTCAGAATCAACCCGCATGAGGCTCTACCGTTTGATATTTTCAGAACTATATCTGCACCTGTTTTATTAGTTATGTTACGGTAGTATCTTTTTAAAGATATTTTATTGTTTTTTACAGAGAGGAAGGGAGAGGGATAGAGAGTCAGAAACATCGATGAGAGAGAAACATTGATCAGCTGCCTCCCGCACACGCCCCACTGGGAATTGAGCCCTCAACCAAGGTACATGCCCTTGACCAGAGTCGAACCCGGGACCCTTCAATCCAAAGTCTGACACAGTTAGGGCTGTGATGGTAGTATGTTAACTATGTTAGAGGACATATACTTTTGTTTTGCTTCAGAGACTACGATGATGAAATATCTGCTCCTACAGGTTGGGCTACAGGTTCTAAGGTGATGGACTTTCCTGGGGCCCCCTCATATGTCTGTTTTCACACAGGTGTTCTTTATAGCTGGTGTCTGGTACCTGACCTTCAGGTAGCCCTATCGATTTGTCCAAGTTTGCTGTTCAAAGATTATAGCCATAGCATTAGGCTGGACCAGGTAAATGGTCAATAATGGGCCATCTGTGACCAACAGAAACTGTGCTTTATGGTTCAACGTGTGCATACCTAATTTTTCTTCCCTGTTCTCTCTCCACTTCGAATTTTTTAAAAAATATATTTTATTGATTTTTTACAGAGAGGAAGGGAGGTAGAGAGTTAGGAACATCGATGAGGGAGAAACATTGATCAGCTGCCTCCTGCACACCCCCCACTGGGGATGTGCCCACAAGCAGGTACATGCCCTTGACAGGAATCGAACCTGGGACCTTTCAGTCTGCAGGCCGACACTCTAACCACTGAGCCAAACCGGTTTTGGCCGCTTCGAATTCCTTAACCTCAATCCACTACTATCTAAAGTGAAATAATTTTATTTATTGAATACTTATAGAGGCTTTTACATTTGCTGTTTTATATTCATTTCCTATTTCTCACCACTAGATGAAATTGTTTTAAAAAATGTGCCTCTAGATTGATTCCTTATGCCCGGAGTGGATCAATGAAGAAGTCAAGAGGTAGAAAAAAAGATCATTTGGCCCCACAACTTTGATTTATAGATGAGGCAACGGGATCATGTTTAAATGACTTGCCCAAAGTCACTCAGACACCAAGGCGCTAGGATTTGAGGGTGAAGCAGATGAATGATTCTTTTTTTCCAGTCCGATTTCCATGACAGAGTTATTCCTCCTCTAGGGTTAAGGGTTACTTTTCTCTAGACTGGTTCAAATGCCTTGAACCCCAAGATGCATGCCTCCCTTTCAGGGATCTACTCACGACAATTAAAGATATCCAACTAATGTAAGAAAAAGTAATTTTTAAAAATTAAAAACACTGCCCAGCCAGCATGGCTCAATGGTTAAGCATCGACCTATGAACTAGGAGGTCACAGTTCGATTCCCAGTTAGGGCACATGCCCAGGTTTCCGGCTTGATCCCCAGTGTGGGGCATCCAGGAGGCTCCCTTTAAAGTGAAATAAATAAAAAATATTTCAAAAAATTAAACACACTAAAAAAGTTGAAAATACCCATCTTTAAAATCAAATATATTGGCCTTTTATAAAATATCTAGGCATGTACTGGTCTAAAACTAATAACAGCTGAACCAATTTATTCAATCCTACTACTTGGATATAGTTTAGAGGAAAATGAAATAGGGAGTAGACACGAACTTTAGTCCCTGGAAAGAATACTATCCAAGAAATTGGAAATAACATTTTTCTTGGCAATGTTTTAATCTCTTCTGTTCAATTCCTTCTCCATTACTTGGTTGATTCACTCTGTACCAAAGTGGTAGAAAAATAAGAAGTCCACAATATTTTTGGGCAATCAAAAGGAGAAAAAAAATGCTTGGAAAATATGCATGATCTTAATTAATACATTGCTTGTACTACTTTGAAATCAATCCAAAGCTGTTATAACAAGAACTACATTTCCCTATTCAATGAAATGTCCTAGTGACTTACCAATGTGACAGCTTATAGTTATAGGTTTGAAATCAACTACTACTAATACAAGTAAGGCATCATTACTCATTTTCCTGACCTTCAGAGGGCCTGTTTTGACTTCTTTGCTGGGGTCGCGTGCTAAGTTTTTATTGTAATATGTTGATCAGATATAGACCTTCCCCTGAAGGCCCCACTGTGTACCGTATTTTTTGGCGTATAAGACGACCCCCAACTTTTCCAGTTAAAATATAGAGTTTGGGATATACCCGCCCTATAAGATGACACCCGGCATATAAGACAACTCCCGACTTTTGAGAAGATTTTCCTGGGTTAAAAAGTCGTCTTATATGCCGGAAAATACGGTAAATTCTGCACAGGGTTCCCTGAATCTTTTCCCAGGATCCAGCACAAAGGTTAACAGGAAACACCCATTCCCTAGAAATTTCCTTTATGCAATCAGTAATGTAAAACTAAGGACCTTTAGTAAATAATGAGGAGAGGGTTGGAACCTACGCCAGGCAAACTGAAACATCTGCTTTCAGTTTCTGCTTTGAAGTTTTGAGTTTCTCCTTTTGGAAAAGAAATCAGGCCATAAGAACTTTGTGGTGCCAACAATTTCATTCCCTTAGTATGTGAAGAGGAAGCTGGGGCAAGGATAAGGAACCCATGCATATGCATGAGCATGAGTAGATAGATAATGGCTTTACCTGAGCATTGCTGTTTCTAATGTGACATAACTCATTTTTTTCACATTACAATTTCTTGATTATTGCATCATCTTCTTGAGAATATAAAAATGTGGGAGAAAGTTGCAGTAGGAGGGCCTTTGACACATTGGGGGATCTCAGACATAAAAACAGGGAACTCCAGGGATTTCAGATTCACAAGACAGTCTTCTGTAGATGAAGTTGGCAATTTCTCTGGGGGAGATACGAGATTTATTTATATACCCACTTTGTGCCCAGCTGGCATGGCTCAGTGGTTGAGCGTCGACCTATGAACCAGGAGGTCATGGTTTGATTCCCAGTCAGCACACATGCCCAGGTTGCAGGCAGGATCTCCAGTGTGGGGTGTGCAGGAGGCAGCTGATCCATGATTCTCTCCCATCATTGATGTTTTTCCCTCTCCCTTCCTCTCTGAAATCAATAAAAATATATATTAAAAAATAAAGTATAAATAAATAGATAAATAAATGTAGTGGAGATGTGGTCCGATTAGCAGAGAAGACAAGGCTGAGACCAAGTTAAATGTTCAAACACTGCAGGCTAACCGATGAAGGGAGGAAGGAGACATGGAGAGAATGCTTCACAGGAAGAACTAAGACACCGTGACCAATGCTACTTACCAGAACACTGAAGTCCACTGCCTTTATATCCCTGCTTGTACTTGCACTTGAAGGATCCTGGGGTATTAAGGCAATGGGCGTAGAGGCTGCACGTGTGGGTATTGACAGCACATTCATTTATATCTAAGAATGTGAACAAGCTTGTAGTCACAGGGCATGCTGAGAGACTACCATCCTGGGCCAACCATCAACACTGCCAGCGAACCAAGCGTGGCCACCGAACTGCGTGTGTGTCGGTAGCTCACCACCCCCAGCGATCTCATCTGCTTATCAATCCTGCCGAAATCTGTGAGATGTGTAGGTTGCTTTCTTAACTGTCCCGTCTGTCTCGTTTAGAACTAAATCACAATATCAGGAAATACATTCTATACAGGGGCAAGACTGGCCAGGAACCATCGACATCATCTGCATATCTAGGCATTTTGTTCAAGGACTGCAGACCGCCAGGATCAAGGTCAGGCTGGTCTGAGCTGTCTGCTGGGTTTAGACTAGGAAAGTTGACCCTATTCTACCCAGGTGAGAAGTGCATCAGCCTGCTTCTCCACCCGCTTTCTAGCTGACCTTTTGTAGACATAGGCACACTAAATAGTCTACTGTTTTTAATTTAGCCACAAGGGGAGCTCAGAGGCTAATCTCAATCACTTATGTTGTTGTTAAACCTCACCTGAGGATATTTTTCCATCGACTTTTTTGAGTTTTATTTATTTTTATTCCATTGATTTTTAGAGAGAGTGGAAGGGAGAGGGAGAGACAGAGAGAGAAACATTGATGTGAGAGAAGCACATTAATTGGTTGCTTTCTACATGCACCCTGATCAGGGCCAGGGATTGAGACTACAACCAAGGTATGTGCCATTGACCAGAATCGGACCCAGGGCCCTTCAGTCTGCAGGCTGATGTTTTTCCTCTGAGCCAAACTAGCTAGGGCAAATCTCAATCACAAAAAGATGCTGAAACCGGTTGGGCTCAGTGGATAGAGCGTTGGCCTGTGGACTGAAAGGTCCCAGGTTCGATTCTGGTCAAGGGCATGTATCTTGGTTGTGGGCACATCCCCAGTGGGGGACGAGCAGGAGGCGGCTGATCAATGTCTCTCATGGATGTTTCTGACTCTCTATCTCTCTCCCTTCCTCTCTGTAAAAAATCCATAAAATACTTATTTTTTAAAATCACAAAAGATTTTTTTTCCTTTGGAAGGTCTCCGTGGAACCTCCCTGTGGGGATCAGGGAACAGGCTTCTGCTCTGTGACACAGCATCACCCATCACAGAGCTGGATGGGTCTGCAGCAGGGTGTGGGGTCCAAGGCCACAAGAAACAGGGGTTTCCCAGCCTGTCTGTGGTGGTCTTTGCATGTGAGAAGATCTGACGGAAGATGCTTCACGGGACAGTTCAAAACTCAGGAATTCAGTGTTGCTCCAACATGACCACACAGAATGCGTCCTGGGATGCAAGGTTTAATGAATTCCAACTCCCCCCAGCAACTGTTAGCTTTCCGCGTCATGTGCTACACATATCATGTGACTAGAATTCTACAGGGGCCTGAACTCCCCTTTACTATAGGAGCCCACGTTATATCAGGGCCATGGGAATGCATCCAAGGGCTCCACAGATACCCCATGTCACATGCTCACTGAGACTTGGAATCCCTTCATAAGGGATACCATATTTTCCAGCGTATAAGATGACTGGGCATATAAGACGACCCCCAACTTTTCCAGTTAAAATATAGAGTTTGGGATATAACCATCCTATAAGATGACACCCGGCATATAAGATGACCCCTGACTTTTGAGATTTTCCTGTGCTAAAAAGTCGTCATATATGCTGGAAAATACGGTAAGTATTTTATCAGGTGCACCACTGCCTGATACCAGAATCTTAGCAGAGTGGTTTCGGTGACCCCAGAAGGGAACATTTTAGGGATGTGAAACTTGAATCACAAAAGACTGAAAGAGGAGAGGATAGAGCACGTGTCTTCATCTCCTTCAGCTGTTTTTCCAAAGCCACCCCTGCTGGAAACTGCCATGGACAGATCACTGAGAGCAAGATTAAACAGGCCTCATTACTCTTCCTTTTATCAAATATAAAAACTTCTTTTATGTTCCCATTTTTAGGTATGTACCTGGGCAAAGAATGAAAAATTAAAAGCAAAACCAAACTAATTTTTTGAAAAAGGCCACAAAATACCTGGCTGATGTGGCTCAGTAGTTGAGCATCGACCTATGAACCAGGAAGACACAGTTCGATGCCCTATCAGGGCACATGCCTGGGTTGTGGGCTCCATCCCCAGTGTGGGGCGTATAGGAGGCAGCTGATCAATGATTCTCTCTCATCATTGATGTTTCTCTCTCTCTTCCTCTCCTTCTCTCTGAAATCAATCTTCTATATATATAAAAGCCTAAGCAACCAGATGATAGCTATGACATGCACTGACCACCAGGGGGCAGATGCTCAATGCAGGAGCTGCCCCTTGGTGGTCAGTGCGCTCCCACAGCCAATCTCCTGTGGCTGGCCAACCTCCCATGGTCCCTCCCCCTGGCCAGCTGTCCCGATCAGCCCCAGTTGCTTGTCAGGCCAAAGGACCCTATCCTTGCACAAATTCATGCACCGGCTTCTAATAAAAATATATTTTATATTTTAAAAAAAAGGTCACAAAACTTATATCAAGATATTTGCCCTCATAACAGAGCTATCCAGACTGAAGTTGCTTAGTTTAAATCTTTACTGACCTGACTTCCTATAATTCTTGGTGCCAGAGTTCCCTAAATGCCAGACTTGTAAAAAAATGTAACTGTTTTTGTGGTTCAGCTGGTTGATATCCTAGACTGTTCAACTAATAGACTGAATTGAAACAGTTGCAGAAAAAGCCTACATGTTTGGTGGGGACAGGGAAAAAGAAAAAGGTGCCACCAAATCTTACCTACACAATCATACCGGCCACTGATATATTTCAGTTCATAACCAACATGACATTTGCAGTAGTAGCTTCCAAATGTGTTCACACATCTCCGATTGTAGGGGCAGACAGGTTCGCCAGAGGCACATTCATCGATATCTAGGACGGAGAACCAGGTGTCAGTGACAGCAAGGAAAACACTCTCCCTCTGAAATACACACGCATGTGCACACACACGCACATTACATGTTTGCTGAGTGGATTAATATTTTTCCCACTCTGTAAACCGCATAGCATACACAATGTTTGAAAACAGTCAGATAGCTACACTTTAAGCAAACCAAATATACAAACATTTAAATTGTGCATTTTACAAAATAATTATTTCATTAGCAAGCTCTCCCAAGTCCTGAAATATTGACCCAAATCACAGAAATGTGGTTTCCTACGAATAGACTTATACACAAATTGAGGGTCAAGTTCCACCAGTGTGGCTCAGTGGTTGAGTGTAGACCTTTGTACTGGGAAATCATGATTTGATTCCCGATCAGGACAGATGCCTGGGTTGTGGGCATGATCCCCAATAGGGGGCGTGCAGGAGGCAGCCGATCCACGATTCTCTCTCATCATTGATATTTATATCCCTCTCCCTCTCCCTTCCTCTCTCTGAAATAAGTTAAAAAACACATTTTAAAAAAGACTCAAATTTTGATTTCACTTTCGGGTGTCAAATCAAATAGATATTGTGTTGTTATTTTAGAATGGTGCTGGCTTATTGTTTCTTTTGCATTCTTTTTAAAAATATATATTTTATAGATTTTTTACAGAGAGGAAGGGAGAGGGATATAGAGTTAGAAACATCGATGAGAGAGAAACATCTATCAGCTGCCTCCTACACACCCCCTACTGGGGATGTGCCCGCAACCAAGGTACATGCCTTTGACTGGAATCAAACCTGGGACCCTGTAGTCCACAGGTTGACACTCTATCCACTGAGCCAAACTGATTAGGGCTTCTTTTATATTCTTAAAATAATCAATAAATAAGTGATGGACTGATAACAATTATTTTTCAGTGATTACTTTCCTGCACATCCTCTTCTCCTTCCAATAAAAACAGCACCTGAACAATCAAAGAGGTGTGTGTGTGTGTGGGGGGGTGCGGTGTATGGATTCAGTTTTATCAGGAATTAGCCTTGTCATAGAAACTTTCTTTTACTACGGAATACTAAACTTATCATTCTAATTAAAGCTCTTTGATTACTCTCAAAGAGCAGAGCCAATTTTTTAATTTGCATGATTTTTAAAAAGTGTTCAAGGGATGTAGGACCTATTTGGCTGTGCTTTCTAAATGCAGTTTATCAAGTTATGTACATTTACGATAAATAAACATCCAGCACCTTGAGTGAAAAATATTTCTATTATGTAAGGAATTAAGAATATTAAGTCATACTCATATTTCCTTATTTAAATAAATAAGATTAATAGCTCAATGTTCTGACTTGGTTTGACATGGCTTATTAATGCTCTGTGCTCCTTGCTCTAAATATTATGTATATTTGGTGCAATATAATTCAGTACAATACTATGAGGATACGCAATTTGGTGGCTGACGTAACATGTGCAGGGTAAATATACTAAAAGAAAATTATTTCAAATTTTTTTACACTATGGCATTAGGCAACCCTCAAATAATAGAGAAGTGTTCTTTCTAGCATTCCAAAGTCTAGAGCATATGTGAACAACAATGTTGTCTCAGAGCCGGACATAAGTTTCTACTTATGTAGAAACTTCTTATGTAGAAACTTATTAGCTTGCTGGCTAATGAAGAATCTAGATGAGTGGTGGCGATGGGGCACTTTGCCAAGGAGGGTGGTTCAAGGGTTAGCCAGGGGAGCAGTGAGCCTGCATTAGCCAAGATTTTACAACAGCAGAAAGTCCCGTACGGGCTGGGGAGTCCCCAGACCGGGAAGCTGGCAGGAGGCACAGGCTGCAGGCTTGTGGGGGGCTGCAGGGCAGTAGAAAGAGAAATGGGAAGAGGGGGGCGGGAGGCAGGCAAGGAGGATGGGTTTACCTTTTAGCTGCAACATCAAACCTGAAAAGCTTTCCTTCTCAGTGAATGCATGGATACAGACTCCCACCCTCCCTCGGGACATGGCTTCTCTTGATCACAGAAATTTCCAGGAATGTGAACCAGCGTGTATTTGCAACCAGAGTCACTAATCTTTGAGCCTGGGGCAAAGGGCGTGAGAAAGGTACCTGGTGGGATTGATACCCCAAGATGGAATTTGCATTTGTCACCTTCCTGAAACAATATGCTTATTCTAGCCAACATGTTTATTTTCGTGAAGAAACCCAATACATCCCTGCATCTATGGAGATACAGAATTCATTTTGTTCCTCAGCTACTCCTTTTATGGAATATCCACATCCATAGAGACAGAGAGCTGATGTGTCATTGAAGAATGGGGGTGACTGCTATTAAGGATGGTTTCCATTTTGGGGTGAATATGTTCTGGAATTAGTGGTGATAGTTATACAATATTGTGAATATATAAAATGCTACTAAACCGTACACTTAAAATGGTTAAATGGTGCATTTTATGTTATATATATTTTACCACAATTTTTTTTTAAAAAGTACTCAAAGATGTTTTAGCCTGGGGTGATGTTAGAGAT
Source organism: Lasiurus cinereus (assembly GCA_011751065.1). Lineage (NCBI taxonomy): Eukaryota > Metazoa > Chordata > Mammalia > Chiroptera > Vespertilionidae > Lasiurus > Lasiurus cinereus. The sequence continues at coordinate 162,431 of JAAGEH010000411.1, read as the reverse complement.
TTTTCTGTGTGTATATATGTTTTTTCGTTTGTTTGCTTTTAAATCACTCAAGTCAACTTTCCTCGCAGCATCAAATGGCAAACGTTAAGCCTCACAGGTTGACTGGCAGCAGCCTGGCTGTTGACACTTACTGGCACACGTGGCATCCGGCATGAGCATGTGGCCACTGAGGCAAAAGCACTTGTAGCTTCCATGTGTGTTCACACATCTGTGTTGGCATGGCCTGGGTTTCTCTCCACACTCATTCACATCTGCAGGGGATGATTACAACATGAGAAAGGTTCCCTGAATCCGGAAACATCCAGATGTGGAACTGGGTAATACAAAGATGTTCATTGGGTGTTGTTAAATGAGAACAGAAGATTGCAAAACCACCTATAAAGATCAATGGCAAACTTGTCAGAAATAGAATATAAACCCTAGCCAGTGTGGCTCAGTGGAGAGACTATCAGCCCGTGGATTGAAGGGACCTGAGTTCAACTCCAGTCAAAGGCATGTACCTCTGTTGTGGGCGTGATCCCAAGCCATGGTTGAGGTATGCGGGAGGCAACCAATCGATGTGTCTCTCTCACATGGATGTTTCTCTGTCTCTCCCTCTCCCTTTCACTCTCTCTAAAAATCAATCGGAAAATATCCTCAGGTGAGGGTTAACAAACATACAGTGGTACCTTGAGATCCGAGTTTAGTTCGTTCCGTAACCTTGAGGCGTGGGAAACTATGAGACTCGAGTCGCGGTAAACTGGTGGGTCATGTGCAGCTGGCCAATCCGCACGATTACTCCTATCTCAAATGTTGCTCGTATTTCAAAGCAAAAATAGCTTGCTCCACAGCTCATATCTCAAAAATCTCATATGTTAGGGCACTCGTATCTCGAGGTACCACTGTATATATAAAATCAAAATGCACAGAAATAAAGGCTGGGAGGCTGTGCTCAAATGCTAATGATGGTTATCTCCAGACGGTGAGGCTGAGGGTGACTTGCTTTTCTGAGCTTTTCAGTGTTTACTAAAAGAATTCTGAACATTAAGAATCTAAATCAATTTTTTTAAAAAAGAATCACACTCTTGCCCTAGGTGGTTTGGCTCAGTGGATAGAGCATCAGCCTGTGGACCAAAGGGTCCTGGGTTCTCCACCTCAGCATTGCTGACATTTGGGTGCAATCATTCTTCATTACAGGGGCTGCCCCGTGCACTGTAGCATCTTAGCAGCATGCCTGGCCTCTACCGAGTCGATGACGGTAGTCACTCCTTCAAACGTGTTCAGCTGTCCCCTGGGGTAAGGTTCCCAGATTTAGCGAATAAAAATGCAGGATGCCCTGGCTTAATGGTTAGAGTTTCGGCCTGCACAACAAAGGTTCGAGGGTCTGGTTCCTGGTCAAGGACATATACCTGGGTTGCAGCTTCAGTCCCTGGCCTCAGTCGAGGTGTGTGCTAGAAGGCAACCAATAGATATGTCTCTCTCACATCAATGCCTCTCTCTCTCTCTCTCTCTCTCTCTCTCTCTCTCTCTCTTTCCTTCTCCCTCCACTCTCTCTAAAAATCTATGGAAAAAATATCCTTGGGGAGGATAAACAACAACAATAAAAGTACAGGATGCCCAGTTAAATATCAATTTTAGATAAGTGGTTACACTTTTTTAGTATATACACATACCAGTCAATATTTGGAACATAAGTACGCCATAAAATTATCTGTTGTTTATCTGAAATTAAAATGTACCTGGGGATCTGTATTTTATCTGGCAAATCTCCTTGGGGAATAGTATTATACAGATTGAAAGCTGCTGTTCTCCATATTAAAATAAACTCTTCAATATCTTCAAATAAACAGCCCATGACAAAAGTCACAAACTGCCTTTTAAAATATATCCATCAAAATAAAAAATAGGTACATTATTCAACCCAACAATTCCATTTTTAGAATTTATCCTATTCTTACGTGCATATCCTTGCACCCACTCAAGCTGCAAGAATATGCATAGAATGTCTGTGTTCGCATTGTTTATAATGGCAAATAATTGGAGACATCTTAGATGATAGTGATTAAATAAAGTATTTTTTCCATAAATGATAAAAGTGTTCGCACTGAGAACTAGGAAACAGGCTTAAACAGTGTGAGGCAGCTCTGTATGTGCTGACATGGGAGATGTCCATGAGGATACTGACATTGGTTCTGTCATAGAAAAGTCTGGAGGGATCTAGCACAAACTTAACTGTGGCAAGAGCAGGGACTGGCAGTGGACACTCACTTTAAAAAATGTATTTTTAATGATTTTCACAAGGAGAGTAAGGGAGAGGGAGAGAAACATCTACACTGAGTGGTCAGATGATTATGATCTCTGAACGCATAATCATCTGACCACTCAGTGTATATCCTATATAATAAAAAAGCTGATATGCAAATTGTCCCCTCGACCAGGAGTTCGACCAGCAGGCAGGCCAGCCAACTACCCATGTTCCCTCCCCCTGGCCAGGCTGGCCAGACCCCACCCATGCACAAATTCATGCACCGGGCCTCTAAAACACACACACACACACACACACACACACACACACACACACACACACTGAGTGGCCAGATTATTATGCATTCAGAGATCATCATCATCTGGCCACTCAGTGTATGTGAGAGGGAAACATCAACCGGCTGCCTCCTGCATGCCTCTTACCAGGGATGGAGCCTGCAATCCAGGCATGTGCCCTGGCCAGGAATTGAACCGGCAACCTTTTGGTGCATGAGACTATGCTCAACCAACTGAGCCACACTGGCCAGGGCTGGCCACTCACTTCTTTTCTAAAAAATACGTCTTTATTAATTTTAGAGACAGAAAGAGGAAGGGAAAGGGAGAGAGTGAGAAACAGCCATCAGCTGCCTCCTGCATGTCCCCTACTGGGGACCAAGCCTGCAGCCCAGGCATGTGCCCTTGACCGGAATCGAACCTGGGACCCTTCAGTCCACAGGCCAACATTCTGTCCACTGAGCCACACTGGCTAGGGCCTGAGACCACTTTCATTTGAAGATTGGAGTTAAACCCTGGGCACTATATCATGTCCCAAGTCCCTGCAATGATGAGCATGCGTGTGGAAGATCTGGGGTGGGTTTGGAAGGACCTGGTCTGTTCCACTGACCTTGACTGCACGTTTTCCCGGTGTATCCTGGGAAGCATCTACATTTGTGTGGCCCCACACACTCACCGGACTTGCAGCCAGGGTCACACGTAGCTGCGGGAAGAAAGGGTTTTAAGGATAAAAGAGCAGTAGTTAGCACAGTGAAATGTACGCATGTCAAACTCAGCCGCCTTGTCTGTGGCAGAGAAGTCCGTGGGGACATTCAGAGGATGATCTGCTTTTCTCTGGTCCATTTTCCTCTTTAATACACTGGAAAGTTTTTTTTAAACATATTTTATTGATTTTTTACAGAGAGGAAGGGAGAGGGATAGAGAGTTAGAAACATCGATGAGAGAGAAACATTGATCAGCTGCCTCCTGCACACTCCCCACAACCCAGGTACATGCCCTTGACCGGAATTGAACCTGGGACCCTTCAGTCCGCAGACCAACACTCTATCCACTGAGCCAAACTGGCCAGGGCTGGATCTATTCTTGTTCATCAAATTATGTTGATCATTATATTCTCCATATGAGTGAGATCATGTGATATTTATCTTTCTCTCACTGGCTTATTTCGCTTGGCATAATGCTCTCCAGGTCCATCCATGCTGTTGCAAACGGTAAGAATTCCTTCTTTTTATGGCAGTGTAGTATTCCATTGTGTAGATGTACCACAGTTTTTAATCCACTCATCTGCTGATGGGCACCTAGGCTGTTTCCAAGCCTTAGCTATGGTGAATTGTGCTGCTGTGAACATAGGGGTGCATATATCCTTTCTGATTGGTGTTTCTAGTTTCTGGGGGTATATTCCTCCGAGATATTTTTTAATCAGAGAGGAGCAGGCTGGGGTAGGGACAGAGCAGCAAAAATGAGGCAGCGTTGTCATAGATAGATAGATAGATAGATAGATAGATAGATAGATGGATTATTTTTTACAGAGAGGAAGGGAGAGGGATAGAGAGTCAGAAACATCGATGAGAGAGAGACATGGATCAGCTGCCTCCTGCACGCCCCCTACTGGGGATGTGCCCACAACCAAGGTACATGCCCTTGACTGGAATCAAACCTGGGACCTTTCAGTCCGCAGACCAACGCTCTATCCACTGAGCCAAACCAGTAAGGGCGGTGGTGTCACTCTTAAAAATAGCTAAATTCGTGTGCTTTACAGTTTGTAATCTAATAGGACCCACCCCAACACCTAAAGTGTACGGGGCATGCAGGGGTGTATTTGTCCATTTAACAGCGAAAACACTGCGGGTCAGGCACATGCCACCTAGGGACACAGGAACAGAGCCACCAGACTCCTGCCACGAAGGAGGGCATCCCCGCTCAGTGAGCGGGGAGGATGAATGCAGGTCTGATTCCCCACACTGAGAGCGTTCGTTACCACAGAAAGTCACCTCGCCCTGGCCGGTTTGGCTCGGTGGTGACAGCATCGGCCCGCGGACTGAAGGGTCCGGGTTCAATTCCCGGTCAAAGGCTTGTATCTGGGTTGCAGGCCTGATCGCCGCCTGTGTCAGGGCATGTGCAGGAGGCCACCAATCGATGTGTCTCACATTGATGTTTTTCTCTCTCCCCGCTCCCACTCTTTCACTCTCTCTAGAATCAATGGAAAAAAGTATTCTCTGGTGAGGATTAGTGAAAAAAAAAAAAGAAAGTCATATTAAAAACAAACACCACAAAACTCTACATAAATCCCTGTCCGCCCCAACGCTCTTGAAATGATCAGAGGCCTGTTCCCACGCATAGCCTGAGAAACCATGTCCAAGGCCAATTAGGGTTTGAAAGTTGTGCAGAGAATCCCAAAATACTTAACACCTTTGCATATACACATGTATTCCTTGAAACCATCTAGAAACTGGCATAATGGACTTTTTAAAAATATATTTTATTGATTTTTTTACAGAGAGGAAGGGAGAAGGATAGAGAGTCAGAAACATCGATGAGAGAGAGACATCTATCAGCCGCCTCCTGCACGCCCCTACTGGGGATGTGCCCGCAACCAAGGTACATGCCCTTGGCCGGAATCAAACCTGGGACCTTTCAGTCTGCAGACCGACACTCTATCCACTGAGCCAAACCGGTTTCGGCATAATGGACTTTTAAAATGTGAGTAACGAAATTATAAAGTAAATGGCTTACTTTTACATTTATGACTGAAGTCTACCGGTTGCGTGATTCATAATTAAAAAGTGTTTATCATTAGAAATCAGTTGTAAAAAAGTTATAATTGGAAGGAGGTACTTATTGACCTATTTTTGTCCGACTCAGTTTCTCCCGATTAAAACAGTAACAAGCCACTCGGTCATGCTCATTAAGATGGCGATAGAAATGAGTGACAAGGCAGGTCTAACAAAGTATGTCTAGGTGAGGGTGTCAGCCACATTTTGGGTGGGAAGAGGTCTCCCAGGGACCCAAGAGCTTGGGTGTTGGTAGCTGCCATCCATGTCCCTTGGCTGGGGACCCCACCGCTCATGGTGTCACCGGTAAAAACCTAAAGCCTGCCTGGCGTAGCTCAGTGGTTGAGTGTCAACCTATGAACCAGGAGGTCACGGTTTGATTCCCGATCAGGGCACAGGCCCAGGTTGTGAACTCGATCCCCGGTGTGGGACGTGCAGGAGGCAGCCGATCCATGATGCTCTCTCATCAATTGATGTTTCTGTCTCCCTCTCCTTCTCTTTCCTCCCTGAAAGCAATTAAAAATAATAATAATTATAAAAACCTAAAGACTACAGGGAGCTACTGCCTGAGGACATGGTGGCGGGAGTTTGTACAAAGTTACCTTCACAGACTCCCTTGCTGCCCCTCCTCCAGCCGTAGCAGCAGGCCAGTTTGTTTCCATAGCGACAGAGCCCAGGCTGGAGAGCCAACAACCCCAGAGCCCTTGGACGGCAGACAAAGAGCCACGTGTTAGTACTGAGAAAACAGAAAGAACAACAGCGACCCTTCCCTGCTACTGACTGAGCAGCAGACATGTCACTTACCTGGTTCATTCACAAACCTGCCCATTCGGCTTTGAAAACCTGAATTTGGGGCGGCCAGTCTGTGCTACCCTCCCCAGCCTTTCCCAATAATTAGTGTCATCCATTTATTGACACTAATAAAAGAACCGGGTTACATAATCTAGAAAACTAGGGCACACGAAAGTGACCCAACGTTTCTGTTCCTGAACCTCACAGGGCACCACTTTTTAAGTCGGCGTGGCACAGACACAGTGGCTACCCGGGGGGATGTCTGTTTCAGAGCCGAGGGTGGCAATGTGACTCCCTGCCCTTTGGCTCTGTCCCAGACAAGAACACTGCACTTTTACCCACTGGCCACCTGGCACCCCTTGAAGAAACTGGAAGGTGCATAGACGATAGGCCAGTCAGTGCTGGAAGGCTCCAGAGAACCCTCAGCCAAGCCCTCCCATGTTATAGATGAGGAAACTCCAGCCCAGGGGAGCAGTGTCAGGGATGACAGCCCAGCTGCCTTCTCCTTCCTCTTCGCCTCCTGGAAACCCAACTTGCTAAACTCCTTAAAAAAATCTATCTATCCTCTATCTATCTATCTATCTATCTATCTATCTATCTATCTATCTACCTATCATCTATCTACCTATCTATCATCTATCTATCTATCTGTCTACCTATCATCTATCTACCTATCTACCTACCTATCTCTCTCTCTATCATCTATCTACCTATCATCTATCTATCTATCTATCTATCTATCATCTATCATCTACCTATCTATCTACCTACCTACCTACCTATCTACCTAGCTATCTATCTATCATCTATCTACCTATCTACCTACCTATCTCTCTCTACTCTCTCTATCATCTATCTACCTATCATCTATCTATCTATCTATCTATCTATCTATCTATCTATCTATCATCTACCTATCTATCTACCTACCTAACTACCTATCTATCTATCATCTATCTATCTATCTATCTATCATCTACCTATCTATCTATCTATCTATCTATCTATCTATCTATCTATCATCTATTCATCAATCTATCTATCTATCTATCTATCTATCTATCTATCTATCTATCATCTATCTATATCCATACTAGAGGCTCGATGCACAAAAATTCATGCAAGAAAAGGCCTTCCTTCTCCCGGCTGCCGGCACCGGCTTCCCTCTGGCAGCCGGGACCTGGGCTTCCCTCCTCCAACTGCCAGCAGGCACCCAGGACCCGGGCTGGCTTCCCCCTGGCCCTGGCTTCACCAGGAAGGATGTCTGGAATGACGTCTGGTCTAATTAGCATATTACCCTTTTGTTATACACTAGAGGCCTGATGCACAAAATTCGTGCCAGAGGAGGCCTTCCCTCCCCCGGCTGCTGGCACCGGCTTCCCTCTGGCACCTGGGACCTGGGCTTCCCTTACAGCCCTGGCTTCATCCAGAAGGTCATCTGGAAGGGCGTCTGGTCTAATTAGCATATGATGCTTTTATTTCACACACACACACACACACACACACACACACACACACACACACATATACTTTAGAGAAGAGAGAGGGAGAGATAGAAACATCAGTGATGAGAAAGAATCATTGACCGGGTGTCTCCTGCACGCCCCACACTAGAGCTCGAGCTCACAACCTGGGCCTGTGCCCTGACCAGGAATCGAACCGTGACCTCCTGGTTCTTAGGTGGACTCTCAAGCACTGAGCCAGGCCAGCTGGGCAACAGCACTTTTGATTTAGCTTTGGCCACAGCCGCATGAAAACAGACGCCCAGCCAGCCTGGGCTTGCAGGCTGCAGTTTGCCCACTCCTGGCCAAGTAGCCCTGTCACCAAGTGGCAGTAAGGATTCTGGGCCACGGATGAAGCTCGTGGCAAGTTTACCTATCACTGGCCTAGGATGGGCAGGGCTCTCGCGGATCCTGGAAGAAGACTTGAGTTGTCCATTTTATGGAGGGCTGGGGTGTTTGCACACGCACATTAAATTCACCGGAAAATGTTTCCCGGGCTGTTTAACAGACAAGGAATGCACATTTTCCACGTGCTTTCTGCGGCAGGGCTGGGTCTGATGCAAGTTACTAACATCGGAGCCAAGGTCGGGACGTTAAATAACCTTGCTGTTTTCTCTCATGGTCTGCCTCCCAGCAACTCGGTTATTCAGTTAAGAGCTATAAAGAGATGGTGTCTGGCATTTCATTAGCTGAGCACCCCAAATCAAGATTAAATTTATTCTTTACTTTTCCTTTTTTTAAAAAAACATATATATATTAATTTCAGAAAGGGAGAGAGAGATAGAAACATCAATGATGAGAGAGAATCATTGAATGGCTGCCTCCTGCCCGCCCCACACTGGGGATCAAGCCCACAAACCAGCAATGTGCCCTGATCGGGAGCCGAAGAGAGACCTCTGGGTTCATAGGTGGATGCTCCACCACTGAGCTATGCCAGCCAGGCTACTTTTCCTGAAGGGACATTATTTTCATCCTCTAAAGGAATTAATTTTAGGGATTTGTAAGTCATTTGCTTAACCTCTGAATGGGGTTTTCTAACCTCTACATGACCAATATATTTTTAAAAATATATATTATTGATATTTTACAGAGAGGAAGGGAGAGGGACAGAGAGTCAGAAACATGCATGAGAGAGAAACATCGATCAGCTGCCTCCTGCACGCCCCTCACTGGGGATCGAGCCCACAGCCAAGATACATGCCCTTGACTGGAATCGAATCTGGGACCTTTCAGTCTGCAGGCCGACGCTCTACCCACTGAGCCAAACTGGCTTCGGCCTGACCCATATTTTGAGCCAAATAAATCTTTGCTGTTGGAGGCTGTCCTGTGCAGTGCAGGATGCTTAGCAGCATCTCTGGCCTCCACCTACAGACACCAGCAGCACCGACCCCCCTTTTGTCAGCCAATTTGACAAAACACAAGCCAGCTTAGAACCATGGTGAATTTATAAGCTCTAACAAGATTACTAAAACGGATAGATGTGAAATATCACAAAAACAAATTGAAATTTGTTGAAAAATGGTATTTTTCCAAAAGTCTAAGTAGAAACTTGGGTGAAAGGGCTCAGGGTCCCCTGCACAAGTGGTCAAACCCATTTCATGTGTGTTGGGTAAAACCAATCACTTTGGCCAACACCGGTGTGGCTCAATGGATAGAGTGTCAGCCTGCAGACTGAAAGGTCCCAGGTTCGATTCTGGTCAGGGGCATGTACCTTGGTTGCGGGCACATCCCCAATGGGGAGTGTGCAAGAGGCAGCTGATAGATGTTTCTCTCTCATCAATGTTTCTAGCTCTCTATCCCTCTCCCTTCCTCTCTGTAAAAAAAATCAATAAAACATATTTTTTTAAAGATCAATCACTTTTGATTTATGCAGAATTCTGCCTGGGGTTAATTAACAGGAGCAAATTAGCAGAAGATGAAATTCATATGCTGCTTGCACATTACCACAACTCTCCGGAGGCACAGTCTTTGTCAAGTCTGATTGCTTTCACATGCTTGCCAGCAGGTGAAAATGTGACACAGAAATCTGAGTTGTAGTCATTTCTTCCAAGTCATCGTTTTTGGTTGTTGTTTTTTTTTTCAAGCCATCATTTTTGACATTGTACAAAGTATCGCTTGTAAAACTCTTCAAAATGTTAATGAGTAACCCTGGAGCCATCAAAATGTGTTAATAAAGTAAGATTTCTTGGGCACTGGAAGAAATCCCTTTCTCGGTGCCAAATGCATCTTAGCATTAGAGCTCTCTTAGAAGAAATCAGAAACTGGACATTAAATCTTAGCTTTAGTCTCATTCGTTGAAACAATGCAAAGAGCTAAGAATCTACTGGTGATTAGGAACTAGAAAATGGATTCTGATGTTCGGGCAACTATACAAATCAGTCTCCAGCTACACGACGGATGCAAGGACACGCTCTGTGCATATTTCTAAAGACGGCCATGAAAGAAAACCCATTAGAGAACCATGCGAGTCCATCATGAGCCACGTGCCTTTTAATGAATGGGTGTGCCAGCCATGACTGCACTCAGCTCTGAGAGGTGCCTTCAAACGAACAGCTACAACTGGCATTTTATTGGTTTGATCATTAAATTCTACATCTGGTCATGAGAATGGAAAATTAGTTGAAAGGGGGGAAATCACTCCTCGATAGAAACTTTACTAATTACTCGCTGGTTTAAAAAGATGCCAGAGGAAATTGATTTATTACCCCAAGAATCCAGCTCTGCATTTTATGCTTGCCAAGTTTTTTTTTTAATGTACATATGCAGCTATTTAAAACTGCAAATAAAAAGAAAATTAATTACTAATTGTTTCTGTTTAAATTGAAACAATATCATTGAGGAGAAGAAACAGGGAAGTATGATGTTGACAATAATAGCAGGGCACACTAACTTATAAAATCTTTTTAAAACTGAGAGAGAGAGAGAGAGAGAGAGAGAGAGAGAGAGAGAGAGAGAGAGGAGGGAGGAAGTTTTGGACATGGACAACAGTGTGGTGATTGTAGGGATTAGGGGGGTGGGTAGAGGTGGAAGGGGCATACAGGAGATAAATGGTGATGGAAAAAATAAACATTAAAACAGTAAGTATAAATAGCTGCTAAAAAGCTTGAACATTTAGTCCAGTGGTTCTCAACCTTTCTAATGCTGCGATCCTTTAATACAGTTCCTCATGTTGTGGTGACCCCCAACCATAACATTATTTTTGTTGCTACTTCATAACTGTAATTTTGCAACTGTTAGGAATCATATCTGTGTTTTCCAATGGTCTTAGGCGACCCCTGTGAAAGTGTTGTTTGACCCCCAAAGGGTCGCGACCCACAGGTTGAGAACCGCTGATTTAGTCTCTATAGTTTTCGTATGCCATTCCATGTTAATGTTAGCAAATAATTCAAATTACTTTCCCAGAAGCCTCTCCTTCTACCTTTGCTCGAATATGCCCACTCACGATCTTTCCCACCATTAATTCAATTACTTTACTTTAATATTTGGTTGTGAGTATTCTGGATAAGGGCCATAAACTATTAGGTTAAACTACATGAAACTACCATTATTTAAAGTTAAACATGGCCAAACAGTTTAACTCCCTATGTTGCAATTTAATGGTGGGGGAAGAGATGGTTAAGTGCTCCTTAAGCTGCTTCTGTGTCTCCTGGGTTCAGAGCTATGCTAGACTTCCCAGACAGCCTGCCAGCTAGTGGGGGCCACGGGACTGGATTTGGCCAGTGAAATGTGGGTAGATCACCTCCAAGCCTGCTCACAACGCCTCCCAAGAGACCCTGGATCTGCTTATTTTCCATCAAGCCATTGACGAAAGAGGATTCTGTGGACTGGGAGGAAGATGGTGATTTCCAAGATGGATGGATCCTGGCTCCATGTGAAGGCATGCAGCCATCTTTAAACATGCCTTGGACTTCAGGGAAGACAGAAAGAAACTTCTGCAGTGTTCAACCACTGAGATTTTGAGATGGTCTGATGCAGAAGTTAGCCTGCCATGATCAACACAATCGTATTTCAAGAATCATTTCTTTTCCTAATGTCTGGTACACATGATTATGTTCTTTATATGTGAATCCATTCATACAAAAAAAACACACCTTACAAAGTTATCAATATGAACTGCATTTAGTTCCCTATTTACTGAAGCATGTATTTTTTAAATGTGTAAAATTGGACCAGTGCATTCTGGCATTACCAAAGATACATGGTTAAGGCACAGTATCAATCACCAGAATTTAACAGATGTCTGAGTATAGAGAGCTTTTATGCATTTGGCTGGACTGACCCAACCCCCTGGAACCTGATATAGCTGGGGTCTTCAATAAAAAGCAGTTCATGAAAAAGAATTACTGATCTTGGGTTGAAATGATTCCACCAACATCCACTGCGCTCCACTACCTTGGGAGGTCTGGCTGGGCTGGCCAGCTTCTCTCATTTCTCATCTCTCTTCTCAAACGATGTTTGGCACACAGAAGGCCCAGGGAACCTGGGCCTCAGGCAGGGATGTATTAACATAGGGGAGTATGTCTCCATGGAGAGAAGACCCTGAGCCGTAGGAGTCAGAGCTAAATGCTGAATTGCCAGAGTTCCTCTAATGCATTATACAGCTTGCTGTCTACATTGATCAAATTAATCAGAAAATTGCCGTCTCCACAGCTGAAGTTAATTTAAAAACATTCCAGGGGTTGTGTAAGTAGTGTAGTATTTCTTCATGGGATTCCTTATTTTCTGCAAAAAAATATACTGTGCCAGAATTCTCTGTACGCTTGTTTATGGTTCCAGGAAACTTCATGATATTCTCCAAGACAAATTGAGAAGTTAAAACTTTTTCTACTGATGTTTAAATCCGTTTAAATGTTGCCAAACAATATATATTTTTAAAAAATATATTTTATTGAATTTTTACAAAGAGGAAGGGAGAGGGGTATAGAGCTAGAAACATCGATAAGAGACATCGATCAGCTGCCTCCTGCACACCCTCTACTGGGGATGTGCCCGCAACCAAGGTACATGCCCTTGACCGGAACCGAACCTGGGACTTTTCAGTCTGCAGGCCGACGCTCTATCCACTGAGCCACACCGGTTTGGGCTTAAATCTTTTTTTTCCCCAGATAGGGATAACAAGGCCCAACCATGATGGTCTGTTTTGTTGTTGTTGTTGTTTTGTTTGTTTGTTTTCCCCTATAGCTCCCAGCATGGCAATCCCATGGTACCTAATAAGTTAAGATCAATTCTGGGTTCCCATCCATCTTCAAGATACAGGGTCCAAGAGCAACAGGCGTAGGGATACCCCAAAACATCTCACCTTCCTGAATATATAGGCTGCCAAGCTCTCCGGGGCCAGCGTGAATCGATGCATTTTCAAATTCCCCATGCCATGAGTGCTAGGGAAAAACCTGGAACTTTCCATTGCTTCCTCTACTTCTCTCGTTTATCTTCAAGCTCGGGGGTCAGGCTAAACTTGGGGAAGAGGAGTGTGTCAGTTTGGCCTCCCCCTGAAAGGAGACCACAAGATGGACAGGCCTGGAAAGATCTAAATGCAAGAAGTGGTTTACTGCTGAGGTGAAAGGAAGATCAATAGGGGGAAGTGAGACAAGGAAGGGAAGGTAGCCATATTTATTTCCATCACATTCATTCATTCATAGGAAACATGGGGCGAAATGACATTAAATGAAGATAAGAAACAGGCAAAGGATAGATCAAGCAGTCCCTTCCATGCCATTTTATATAGAACGGATTTTATTCTTTTTTAAAAAATCTTTATTGTTGAAAGTATTATATATGTCCTCTTTTTTCCCCAATGACTTCCTCTAGCCCACCCCAACCCCCACCCCAGGCCTTCACCACCCTATTGTCTGTGCCCATGGGTGATGCACATATGCATACCAGTTCTTCAGTTGATCTCTTCCCACCCACCCTCCCAACCCTGCCTTCCCTCTGCGCTTCAACAGTGTGTTCCATGCTTCTGTGTCCCTGGATTTATTTTGTTCATCAGTTTATTTTGTGCATTAGAGTCCACATATGAGTGAGATCATGTGATACTTGTCTTTCTCTAACTGGCTTATTTCACCTAGCATGATACTTTCCAGGCCCGTCCATGTTGTCTCAAAGGGTAAGAGATTCTTCTTTTTCACTGCTGCATAGTATTCCATTGTGTAAATGTACCACAGCTTTTTATCCCCTCATCTACTGATGGGCACTTGGGCTGTTTACAGATCTTAGCTATTATAAATTGCACTGCAATGAACACAGGAGTGGATACATTCTTTCTGATTGGTGTTTTGGGTTTCTTAGGATATATTCTTAGAAGTGGGATCACTGAGTCAAAAGGCAGTTGCATTTTACATTTTTTAGGAAATGCCATACTGTTTTCCATAATGGCTGCACCAGTCTGCATTCCCACCAGCAGTGTACTAGGTTCTCTTTCCTCTACCTCCTCATCGGCACTTGTCATTTGTTAACAGGTCGTATCTCACTGTCGTTTTAATTTGCATCTCTCTGATGATTGTGACTTTGAGCATGTTTTCTTCTACTTTCAACACTCTTATTCAACATAGTCCTGGAAGTCTTAGCCATTGCAATCAGACATGAAGGAAAAATAAAAGACTTTCAATTTTTTTGAAAGCAGGAAGTAAAACTGTCACTATTTACAGATGACATGATATTGTACATAGAAAACCCTAAAGACTTCACCAAAAAACTACTAGATTTCATAAATGAATTCGGCAATGTAGCGGGATACAAAATTAACACCCAGAAATTGATGACATTTTTATACACCAATAATGAATTCTCAGAAAGAGAAACTAAAAAAAAAAATCCCATTTACCAATGCAACAAAAAAATTAAGATATATAGGGATAAACTTAACCAAGGTGGTAAAAGACTTATACTTAAAAAACTACAGGATGTTGAAAAAAGAGATAGAGGAAGATACTATCCAAAGCAATGTATAGATTCAATGCAATCCCTATTAAATGGTATATTTCCCAAATCTAAAACAAATACTCCAAAAATTCATACGAAACCAAAAAAGGACCCTGAATAGACACAGCAATCTTGAGAAAGAACAAAGTTGGAAGGATCACAACACCAGATATCAAGCTACACTATAAAGCCACTGTAATCAAAATAGCCTGCACTGACATAAGAACAGGCATATAGATCAATGGAACAGAACAGAGAACCCAGAAATCGACTCAAGCCATTACACTTAATTATTATCTGCCAAAGGAGGCAAGAGCATATAATGGAATCAAGACAGTCTCTTCAATAAATGGTGTTGGGAAAATTGGACAGATACATGCAAAAATTAACAACCAAAACCAACTCAAAATGGGTAAAAGACTGAAATGTAAGTTGTGAAACCATAAAAATTCCAGAAGAAACCTTAAGCAGCAAAATCCCAGACATCTCTAGTAGCAATATGTTGGCCGATACATATCCTAGGGCAGTGGTTGGCAAACCCATTAGTCAACAGAGCCAAATATCAACAGGACAATGATTGAAATTTCTTGAGAGAGCCAAATTTTTTAACCATAAACTTCTTCTAATGCTACTTCTTCAAAATAGACTCGCCCAGGCCATGGCATTTTGTGAAAGAGCCACACTCAAGGGGCCAAAGAGCCCCATGTGGCTTGCGAGCCGCAGTTTGCCGACCACGGTCCTAGGGCAACAAAGGAGAAAATAAATGGGACTGCTTCAAAGTAAAAAGAGAATTATGGGAGAAGCAGGGAATTATGGGAGAGGGTGTGATTCTGGGAGAAGCAGGGAACTATGGGAGTAAATAGGATTGTGGGAGAGAATGAAATTATAGGAGCAGCACAGTACTATGGGAGAGAACATTATGGGAGTGATTGAGATTATGGGGGAAGAAGGCAACTATGGGAAAGAATGGGATTATGGGAGAAAAGGGGATCATGGGACAGCAGAATACTATGAGAATGAAGAATTATAGTAGAAGCAGGGGATTATGGGAGATCTAGGAATGAACAAAGCACTTCTAGAGCATCTAAACTGTCCCAGTGCCCAAAGGGTATAGAAAAGTCTAGGGTTCAAGCCAAATATTGATGCTTAAAACTATGGAGACATATTCTGCTAATGATTTACTTACCTGATAAGTGTTAATTGTCTATTATATGCTAAGCACCATTTAAGAGGCCTATAATTTTCTAGGTCACTAAAGTTATGGTGCAGATTTTCAATTAACTAAAAACTGGTGATTATATTAGAAATTTCTCTATAGCAGGGGTAATTTTTGCTCTAAGTGTGAAAGCTCAGACAATAATCATGCCCTGGCTGGTGTGGCTCATTGAGTAGAGCATCAGTCTGCAGACTGAAGGGTCCTGGGTTTGATTCCGGTCAAGGGCATATTCCCAGGTTGTGGGCTCGATCCCCAGTGCGGGGAGTGCAGGAGATAGCTGTTCAATGGTTCTCTCTCATCATTGATGTTTCTCTCTTCCTCTCCCTCTCTGAAATCAGTAAAAATATTTTTAAAAAAGAAAGAAAACAATCAGCAGACATACTTTTCTGCAGAATGCTTAGCGTTTTCTTTCAGTGTGTCCTGTAACTCAGAGTCTGGAGTTGATTAACCGCGGCTCCCAGCAGTTCCTGAATAGACGGTCACTTGATATTTCAAGCACGTTGAGGAGATAATAAACACAGCCGCCCGCGAACCTGATATGGTGGAAGGAAACCAGGTTCCACATCTGGAAAACTGCAGAATCCTCCCCAGATTCTCCCTTTTAACATTCTTTGGCTTTTGGGGGAGCTTTTCAGCTTTGCATTTAATTTGGTGGCACTTTGAGAGTGACACTCCTAGAGGTCGCTTTGCTGGTTGCTAGGAAACTAGTACTCTCCTCTCCAAAGTCTTCCTGAATCGGGCTTTCTAGCAATACAAGACCCGCCCAGTTGCAGGACAATGGGACTGCGAGCAAATGACATCGGCCCCCATTTTTATCACGAGAAGGAAACTGAAACTTGTGACCATACATCCTAAGAGCCTGATTGGAGGTCTGTTCTCTTTGAACTTCAACATCCCTTATACCGTGGCAGACTCTGATGAAAGTTTTTCCCTACAAGTCAAACCGAGACAGGCTCAGCTTAAAGCAGCCTGCACCAAAGCAAGGCTCCCAGCCTGCGCTGCCCAGGAAATGCCCACGAAAAAAACCCCAAGCCTGGCCGGTGTGGCTCAGTGGTTGAGCGTTGACCCATGATCCAGGAGGTCACAGTTCGATTCCCGATCAGGGCACAGGCCCAGGTTGCTGGCTTGATCCCCAGTGTGGGGTGTGCAGGAGGCAGCCCATCAATGGTCCTCTCTCATCATTGATGTTTCTCTCTCTCTTCCCTTCTCCCTTCCTCTCTCTGAAATCAATAAAAACATCTTAAAGACATCTCAACAGCAAGTGGTTCTCACTCAGCTGCAGGTGACTCAGCAGGGGACCTTGGACAGGTCCGGGGACATTTTGTGGCTGTCACACTTGGGAAGGTTGCTGCGGACATCGGGGGGTTAGAAGTGCCACAGATGCTCCTGCTGAAATTCCTACAACGCACATCACAGCCGCTCTAGCCCACGAACTCTGTCCCCCCCAAGCCCCACAGCGAAGCCCTGCTTAGGGGACACCTCGGAAAGCAAGGCGTCACAGCCAGGGAACCGGGACCCCATTTCTAGCGAGTGATTCCCAAAAGGCTGCCCTGGGGAGCAGCGAGTCTGGGCCAGACCGCCTGCGTCTGAATGCGGGGGCCCCTGCTTCCTGGCTGTGCCTCCTGTGCACCCCCACCCCCTCCCCCCGGTCTGTGCCATGTCTCTCCTCTACAACAGGGGGTGGTAACTCCACACAGAGTAGATATGGGGCTTTATCTCTTTGTTAACAATACAGTTTTACTGATTCCAGAGAGGAACGGAGAGGGAGAGAGAGAAACATCCATGATGAGAGAGAGAGAATCATGGATCTGCTGCCTCCTGCACACGCCCCACTGGGGATGGAGCCCACAACCAGAGCATGTGCCCTTGACCAGAATCGAACCCAGGACCCTTCAGTCTCCAGGCCAATGCTCTATCCACTGAGCCACAGCGGCTAGGGCCGTTATGGGGCTTTACATGGGTGTTCGGAACAGGGCCAGGCCTGCAGAGCACTGTGTACGTGTGTCTTGCCTAAGCGGCCTGCTGAACCTGCAAAAGGAAGTGTTAGGCTTGGGAAAGCCGGTGGGCAGTAGAGAGACACTTGGAACTCGGAATGCCACCGCAAGAACGAGCCAGTGTCTTCCCACCATGTCCCTTCTTCCCAGTTCTTCAGCCCTCATGAGGAAGCCAGTGCCTGGAACCCCTTCTCCGCGGGCTCGCCCACAAAGGGTTAGCGCTTAGTCCCAGTCCTCCCCGTTTCTTTCCCTTCCCCCAGCAACACCAGCCACTGACGATCCGTTGGTGCCAGTTAGAGAGAGGGGAAAACACAAAACACACAGGCACAGAAGCTCCCCTCCCCCTACATCCCCCCCCCAACAGGGCAGACCCTCACACAGGCGGCCCCAAGGCTGCCTGCAGATCACCCCCACGGCTGCCTGCAGATCACCCCCAACACCCCCAAGGCTGCCTGCAGATCTCCCCCAAGGCTGCCTGCAGATCACCCCCAACATCCCCAAGGTTGCCTGCAGATCACCCCCAAGGCTGCCTGCAGATCACCCCCCAACACCCCCAAGGCTGCCTGCAGATCACCCCCAAACACCCCCAAGGCTGCCTGCAGATCACCCCCAAGGCTGCCTGCAGATCACCGCCCAACACCCCCAAGGCTGCCTGCCGATCACCCCCAACACCCCCAAGGCTGCCTGCAGATCAGGAAGCCAGTACGCACCCTCGGGGACGCGCAGAGTCAACCTCCTCCAGGAATTCTCTGGACGTGGTCAGGTGGGGCGCCTCGGATGCAAAGGGAGCTGGAGGGGAGCCGGCCGCTCAGGAACTGGCATCCTTGTGAAATTCCACCCCCCCCCCCCGCCGGGTGCCAGGAAGGACGGGGGACAAAGAGTAGGGCCCCGTGGGGAGCTCAAGCAGGGCGCTCGCCAGCCACTCACCGGGCTGCGTTCTCTAATCCACCTGCCGCCCAGGCGAGCAGCAGCGGGAGTGCCAGGCCCCAGGGCGACCGCATCTTCATGCCAGGCCCCAGCTATCGCCTGCCCGCCTCCTCCGGCCCCTGGGAGGGCGCGGGATGGCAGCCTCCTCTCCTCGGTGGCTCTGGGTCTCCTCCTCGCCCCTCCTGCAGGGCAAACAGGAAAGCCAGCCCCTTGCTTGGGGGCGCTAGCGGGCTCTGGACAGGTGGGGGCGCCCTGGCCCACTGCTGCGGCTCCTCTGAGGGTGGAGAGGGGTCCCCCCCCCCCCCTGCCACGCATCCTCCAGCTATGTGCGCCAAGAAACTAACCCCGACTCAGTTTCCGTCACTCTAGTTGGATCGCCATCTCTTCAGACAGGGCGGCTCTCAGCGACACCTGCGCTGGCGATTGAAGAATTTGCCGGAAAGGTCAAAGCAGGCCGGAAGGATGCCAGTTCCGAATGATGCTTCTCTGCCGTATCCGTCTAGACTTTCACACTGCAGAGTTTTCTCCCAAAACCCCAAAACCGCAGAGCCGGGGCTGCTACAGCTGCGCAGTGCAGCCCCCTCCTTTGACAAAGGTCACTTGTCAAACTCAGCTGCGACACTTACTCACGCGGGACCACCAGATACAGTAATGTGGCAGCCAGCAGACATTAATGGCGGAAACACCAGTGCTGTATGAGGTCAGAGAATTCTTCACTTGGGTACTTGGTATGTTCTTTGTTCTGACAACTTGTTATAGAGAATGAATCATTGGTCCCTCCGTCACCCCCTCCCTGCATCCACACCCTTTGTCTTTTTTTTCTTTTTAAATTGATTTCAGAGAGTTAAGAGAGGCAGAGAGAGAGATAGAAACATCAATGATGAGAGAAAGTCATTGATCAGCTGCCTCCTGCACGACCCCTACTGGGGATCGAGCCTGAAACCTGGGCATGTGCCCTTGACCGGGAATCGAACTGTGACCTCCTGATTCATAGGTCAACACTTAACCACTGAAACACACAGGCTGGGCAAGGAAGATTCTTGCTGCAGCTACCCGATTCACACCATGGCTGTCTTTACTGATGTGAGCCACGTTCAGTTGGGTCTTCTGTTTTACCTTTGAAGGCATCTTCTTTTTAAAAAATATATTATATTGATTTTTTACAGAGAGGAAGGGAGAGGGATAGAGTCAGAATCATCGATGAGAGAGAGAGAGACATCGATCAGCTGCCTCCTGCACACCTCCCACTGGGGATGTGCCCGCAACCAAGGTGCATGCCCTTGACCGGAATTGAACCTGGGACCCTTCAGTCCGCAGGCCGATGCTCTATCCACTGAGCCAAACCGGTTTCAGTGATGCAACATAAAGACAGGCCTTAAACATAAAGACTCTTCCTGAAGTTACCCCAACTTAATTCGGGAATGTTTGGTTGAGAGATGTTCTGTGGACTATAAAATTGGAACTACACTTTTGAGCCCTCTTTTTAAAGAACAAAGATAGAAAAAACTTTCTAAAGCAAAACTCTATTTTTTTTCTTTCTTTTTTACATATACACCTATTTTCAAAAAGTTCTTACACATGGTTTACACTTTATTCCTTTAACAAACGTTCGCTGTACCCACGCCAATCATGTGCTAAACAGTGTTTGGGATATAAAGATGAATAAGATATAACCCTTGCCCTGGGTGACAGAAATGTAAATATATTATCAGAATGAGTGGCATAAGTGGGAACGGAAGTACTCAGGGTGCTGTGGAAAAGGAAGGAATAAGGTACATTCTTTGTGTTCTATACAGATAAGTGTTTGTCTCTGTTTTATCCCCACTTTCAAGAATTGTTTGATAAAACAATCTTCAGAAAGTAGAAAAGCTTGCAAATTGTATATGAGCACATAACAACTTGCCCCAAACCACAATGTTCTTTTTTTAAAAATTTTTCAATATATTTTATTGATTTTTTACAGAGAGGAAGGGAGAGGGATAGAGAGCTAGAAACATCGATGAGAGAGAAACATCCATCAGCTGCCTCTTGCACACCCCCTACTGGGGATGTGCCCGCAACCAAGGTACATGCCCTTGACCAGAATCGAACCCGGGACCTTTCAGTCTGCAGGCCGACGCTCTATCCACTGAGCCAAACTGGTTTTGGCCAAACCACAATGTTCTGACCCACAGTCCTGCTGCTTTTGAATGAGGCATAAGACAAAGCAAAGTCCTATTAAAATGACTTATATGTGTTATAGTGGGTTGTATATGATACAAAAAATATAGGTAAAGGTTTTTCAAATGTTGGCCCCTGGGCATTATAAATGTTGACCTTTAAAATCAATCATTTAAGCAGCCGAAAGCAGCTCAGGGGAGCCCTTGGAGTTTAAATCGCCAGAAATATACATTGGGAGAGGATCATAGTGGCAGAAAGGTTACAGTCCTAGACGTTGGGGACTTTAAGAGTTGTTTTTTTAAAAATATATTTTATTGATTTTTTTACAGAGAGGAAGGGAGAGGGATAGAAAGTCAGAAACATCGACGAGAAAGAGAGACATCGATCAGCTGCCTCCTGCACGCCCCACACTGGAGATGTGCCTGCAACCAAGGTACATGCCCCCGACTGGAATCGAACCTGGGACCCTTCAGTCTGCAGGTCGACACTCTATCCACTGAACCAAACCGGTTCCAGCAAGAGTTTTTTTTAAGGGAGCTTAGAGTTGGCCAAACCAGACAGGACTGATATTTTAAGTAAAATATGGGTTTTGACAGTGGCCTATACGTTCTATATTGTAAAAATGCTGTTTGGAGTTTAGAGCTGTAGAGTTAAGGATTTTTTTTCTGCATTTTACTTGTAGAGAAACACAGAACAGATTATTTCACCCTGAAGTCTAACAGGCAATAATAGTTCTAAGAAGACCACATCAAGGTGTTGTGTTTCTAGAACTGGAGTTCAGGCACTACAGTCCAGAGGTATGAAGATCTTTTGAAAAATGAAGTCTTGCCGGCCAGTGTGGCTCAGTGGTTGAGTGTGGACCTATGAATCAGGAAGTCATGGTTCCTTTCCTGGTCAAGGGCACAGACCCGTGTTTCGGGCTTCATCTCCAGTGTGTGTGTGGGGGGGGAAGGGGTGGGGAGGCGTGCAGGAGGCAGCCAATCAATGATTCTCTCTTAGCCTTGATGTTTCTATCTCTCCCTCTCCCTTCCTCTCTGAAACCAATAAAAATATATTTAAAAAAAAGAAAAAGGGAAAATGAAGTGTTTAGGGTTCTGGCAGTAGGAATTAAGGGGAAGGTATCACAGGAGAAAACACACACAAGCATTGTGGGAGAGGCGATGAAACCGGCAACTGTGGGAGAGAATGGAAAATTGTGGCAGAAGCAGAGAATTGTGGGAGAGAATAGAGAATTATCCAAGGGAAGGGAGAATTGTGGGAAGCTTCTCCTGAGAAACCGAATTGTAGGAGAGACAAAATTTTGAGAGTAACTGGAATTGTGTGTGTGTGAGGGGGAAGGGGATAGGAATTTGGGAAGAAATGGGAATTATGGGAAGCAATCTGGGAGAGAATGGAGAATTGTGAGAGAATATAGAATTACCATGAAAGAAGATGAAATGAAATCATAGAATTGTGAGAAGAACAGAGAAAAATAAAGGCAAACAGGAAATTGTAGAAAAACATGGAGAACTGTGTAAGAGACCAGGAATTGTGGGAGAGCAGAGTATTGTGAGAGAGACGTGGATTGCGGGATGGCTTGGGAACTTTGGGAGATACAGGGGATTGTGAGAGAGAATGGAGGGTTGTGGGAGAGACAGGAGAATTGTGTGGGGGACGAGAGAATTTAGGAGAGACAGAAATGCGGGAAAGGATTCACATTATAGAAGATAACAGAAAATTGTAGGAAAGAATGAAGAATTCTGAGAGAGACAGAGAGTGAAAGCTGGGAAGAAGACAAAAGCAACGCTGATGAAAGGACTGTAGGTTTGGAAAGGTGACTCCTTTTGCCAGGACCAATAGTAAATCCAGCGTGCCATGCAGAGAGCTGCTGGTTTTTATAAATTATTTTTAACATATATTTTATTGATTTCAGAGAGGGAGGAGAGAGAGACATTAATGATGAGAGAAAATCATTGATCAGCTGCCTTCTGCATGCCCTCTTTCGGGAATTGGGCCCACAACTCGGGCATGTGCCCTTGACCAGAATCGAACCCAGGACCCTTCAGTTCACAGGCCGATGCTCTATGCACTGAGCCAAACCAGCTAGGGAGAGCTGCTGATTTTAACTCTCTACTAAAACCTCCCATCGCAGCAGTACCTACCGTATTTTCTGGCATATAAGACGACTTTTTAAACCCAGGAAAATCTTCTCAAAAGTTGGGGGTCGTCTTATACACCGGGTGTCATCTTATAGGGTGAGTATATCCCAAACTCTGTATTTTAACTGGGAAAGTTGGGGGTCGTCTTATACGCCCAGTCATCTTATACCCCGGAAAATACGGTATTACATATCATGGACTGGCAACCTCATAAGCACGGCCTCGTACATTGCAAGGCCTAGAACATCTTTATTCCAGAACATCTGCATCCTCCTCTGCTTACATGCTGTGCCTCTGTGTAGTCACAGTGGTTCGCACCTCTCAGCTTCGTTATCCCGGAGAATCTACCCTCAGGAGCGCTGAGATGCGGTCTAACGCAGATGGGTGTGTACACCCGCTTTTCATGTAATTTTGGTTGTCAGGCCAGACAGAAAAGGTGCACAGATGCCTTGCTGAGGGACATTTTCCCTCTCGTGTACTTTACTTGCCAATGAATACTAGGACATCTGCTCATTCATCAAAAAAGGGCCCATTTGTCATTTTCATGAAGAAACGCAATGAGAATGCTGGTTTCAGTTTGTGAGTGTCACAAACATACATCACTGGCTTGGGAATGAAAAAGAAAAACCTTTGCTCGCCTCTGGCCAAGAGTCGATGGCTTCATATTGCTGCACGTATACACCAGTGATTTCATGAGTGTTTATAATTATAAGCAGGGGGCTCTCCTGGATGTAATCCAGGATTCTTTCCCTTCCTGGCGTGTAATACTTTCCATATGTTGGCTTAAGAAATGTTGTACCTCTCTGGTATCAGCCTTTTCCCCCTTAAAAAGCCCCCAACTTTTAAAGCCATTAGGGATATTTAAGTTTTCTAAGTGGGAAGAGCATGCTATAGATAGTTACTTTCTCTTTGAGATTCTACATTATTGCCAAAAGAAAGAGACTGGAAGAGAGGAATGATAATTAGCCAAGTTAGAGGTGACAATCAGGAATGTCACCATCCAGCTTCCATGGCAACGGACCAGGCATGGGATTCAATCAATGGGGTAAAGCTAAATGGCTCAACAATCCAAGGAGAATCACATCTTCAGTGTTTGGTTGCTTATTATGAGTTAATTCATTTTTTCTTGTTGTTAAAAAACATCTAGCCCCGCTGGTGTGGCTCAGTGGTTGAGCATCGACCTATAAACCAGGAGGTCACAGTTCGATTCCTGCCTCTCCCATCATTGATCTTTCTCTCTCTCCCTCTCCCTTTCCCTCTGAAATCAATAAAAATACATTTTTAAAAAAGAAAATTTTGCCGAAACCGGTTTGGCTCAGTGGATAGAGCGTCGGCTTGCGGACTGAAAGGTCCCAGGTTCCATTCTGGTCGGGGGCATGTACCTTGCTTGCGGGCACATCTCCACTGTGGGGTGTGCAGGAGGCGGCTGATCGATGTCTCTCTCTCATCGATGTTTCTGACTTTCTATCTCTCTCCCTTCCTCTCTATAAAAAAATCAATAAAATATATTTTTAAAAAAAGAAAGAAAATTTTGACTAACTTTCCTGCTGTCATTATGACACCTTTAGTAAAACAACCCTTTCCATTATTACTACTAGAATGGAACTGGTGAACTTCTGCGATTGCAATCAAGCGTCTGGGGCTCAGAAGGGGCAGATCAATCAGCAAATGCTCTGTGCAGCCTGGTCCCCAGAAAGCCCGCGTCTCCGGGCGCCTGGGCCTTGCCTACGGCCCTGGAGGGCAAAAGGCCAGGGTCCAAGGCCCGAATATGACTGGGCAGTGACGGCCGATGAAGGCAGCAGATCCTGGCTGAAGCTGAAAATGTGGAGCAGAGAAAGCGCAGATCCAGGGGTGAGGGCAAGTCCCCAGCCCTGCCACGCTGTCCCCAGCGGCCCCTACCTACAGAGGGTCCCCTGGGACAGAAGCAAGATCCCTTAGGGAAGAGGCCTGGAATAGCAAGGTTCCATTTGCCCATGTTTGGGCTGGAGTTTGTCTCCTGTTTCAGGATTTGTTCAGGTTGGTGTGAGAAGTGGAGATTAGAAAACAGCGCAGCGATGCAACACGATGCCTGCCTGTGAAATTAAACCCACACAGAGAGGGGGGTGGTTTCTGCAGCAGGGGGGTGGGGGGACCGGCTTGACCACACAGCGCCCCTCGTATCTTAGAAGCGAAACTCCGTTATCAAAACACGGGAAACCTTTCTAACCTCTCTGCGCTTTCGGCCGAGTTGCCTTGAGCACTGCCCACGACTTCTTTCTTCAACCAGTCATTGGGAAGAAGCCGAAACTGTGGCCAAGAGTTTCTGGAAACTACTTTTCTACTTATTCATTGAACATTTATTTGAAAAGTTAGTATCTGTTTAAATGTTTAGCTTATATTTGGATAGGATTCAAAAGACTATGCCATGAAAACACATGCCCTGTTCCTTGTCTCAGCAATGACAACACTGAAACCACACGGTGTGCTCACTATGGTTGACTACACAGAGTGGCCCGATGCATAAATTCGTGCATGGGTGGGGTTCGGTCAGCCTGGCCAGGGGGAAGGGACATGGGTGGTTGGCCAGCCTGCCTGCTGGTCAAACTCCTGGTAGATGGGACAATTTGCATATTAGCCTTTTATTATATAGGATATACACTGAGTGGCCAGATTATTATGCGTTCAGAGATCATCATCATCTGGTCACTCAGTGTATATTCTGTACGTGAAAGTTGCTGAGACAGGAAGTCTTAGAAGTTCTCATCACGAGAAAAAAAGTTTTATAACTATAAGATGAGAGAAATTAACCTGATATTGTGGTGATCATTTCACAATATATAGAAATATTGAATCATGTCCTCTACCTGAAACTAGTAGAATGTTACATGTCAATTACACCTCAGTTATAAAACAAAGAAACCTCCCAGTGCTTTAAAA
Organism: Lasiurus cinereus; assembly: GCA_011751065.1. Taxonomy (NCBI): domain Eukaryota; kingdom Metazoa; phylum Chordata; class Mammalia; order Chiroptera; family Vespertilionidae; genus Lasiurus; species Lasiurus cinereus. The sequence continues at coordinate 136,577 of JAAGEH010000411.1, read as the reverse complement.
AAAAGTTAATCCCAATTATTTTATTTTTTAAATATATTTTATTGATTTCAGAGAGGAAGGGGGTGCGAGGAAGGGAGAGAGAAAGAGAGAGAGAGAGAGAGAAAATGAGAGAGAGAGAGAGAGAAAGAGAGAGAGAGAGAGAGAGAAACATCAATGATGAGAGAGAATCATGGATGGACTGCCTCCTGCATGCCTCCTACTGGGGATTGAGCCTACAACCCTAGCATGTGCTCTAATCAGGAACAGAACTGTGATCTCTTAGTTCACAGGTCAATGCTCAACCACTGAGCCAACCATGGAGCCACACTGGCCGGGCCATGCTCTTTGTGTTCCTGGAAATGGCACAGAACCACCTTCCCCAAATGACTCTGACAATCCCCTTGTTTACAGCGTAAGGCCAGACCCGGACGCTCCAAATTCCCATTCTTTGCCTTAAAATTATTCACTGAGCTGGTTGGTGCCCACTGATCCATCGGAAGAAAACACTTGATAACCAATATTTGGTTAAGCTCCTCTCCTTCCCCCTGATCCTGGAACTCTGGCCCACCCTCAGTCTGAGCCAGCAGACAATGTCTCCCTTGGATACACCGAGAGACTGCCCCCTGGTGCCACTCCCGGTCACCCCACTTCCTCACACTGGTTCTTCCTAGCCTTGCATGTGATGGGGAACTCAGGAAGTTAAAATGTCCAGCTTTACATCTGTGGTTACTGGGGCTGATCACTGATGCACATAGAACACTATTGCCCCAAGGACTGCACGGTACTACTGGGTCTGCCCTGACTTCAGGAGACGCACTAGCATTTCGACCTCTGTGCCCCAGGAGGACTGCGAACCACCACGATGGTATCTGAGCCATCTGCTTCAGGGAGAGAACATCGACCGCCCGAGACGCAGATAAAGAATCATGGAACGTGCGCGCACACACACACCATCACAGGTCAGCAGATGAAGAGATGCTCGGAAAATCACGGACTGTAGCTGTTATCTGATGAACCTTTCCCCCCACATTCCAAACTCCTTAACCACTTTCTCCTGAATTCCAAACCCTTTACTTACACTTTTCTTCTCCTTCTAAACAGTCAGCCTGAGATCAAATGTAAGACCGCCTTTCTAGAGCACATAACCCATCTTCTTCTCAAACCACTGGCCATCTGAATAAAGAGCCCATAACCTGGACCCTTGTTTCTACTCGTGCCGTGTCAGCACAGCCAAGGGTTGGGTGAGCCTGAGGGAGGGCCGGCGAAGGATGAAGAAAAGACAGACAGAGAATAAGCTGGGTCTAGGTGGATCTTCTGTGCCTGGCTGAGGCCACAGAACAGATCCAGACGGCAAGCTGAGCCTTTATTTTCTAGCCAGAGGTAAACAAGGTAATTTACAATGTTCTTGTGAGTTTCACTTGTTTTGGCAGCACTTGCTGTACCTCCCACAGCCCATTAGCTACCTGGAAAAGATCTAGGGAGCAGTCACAAGATCAAGCTTAATTATGCTGAGGGCTGTGCCCTCTAAGCTGGGACTTGTTTGCGGCTTTGCCAGCAGGTCAGTTGGAGGCTTAACCCTATAACCGCTCCTTACATCACTTAATGGTTCTATTCTCTCTCCTTACTCCTGACTTTTCCCCAACTACCATGACATGTATTTTATATGGCGCATGCATTTCCTTTGAGAAGAAGAGCATGACATTCTATGAATATCTGCTTTGAAGCTGCACTTTTTTTCTTCTCTACCCCTGTGCGATCCGTTATCATATACTATGAAGTGAGGCCTATGGCAACCTCATAAGCACTGCCTCGTACATTCCAAGGCCTAGGAGTGTTATTCCAGAACATCTGCATCCTCCTCTGCTTACATGCTATACCTCTATGTAGTCACAGTGGTTCGAACCTCTCAGCTTCGTTATCCCGGAGAATCTACCCTCAGGAGCGCTGAGGTGCGGTCTAACGCAGATGGTTGGATACACCCATTTTTCATGTAATTTTGGTTGTCAGGCCAGACAGAAAAGGTGCACAGATGACGGCTGAAAACCAATCCCCCAGACCCAGCTTATTCCTCAGCCTGTAACATCTGCAGATGTGTTCAAGCTGCCTTCGCAATGCCGGAAGCCATTCGTCTGAGCCCATCTGTAGCTACTTCCTATGTCCCTAAGGCTGCGGTCCCTACAGATTGCATCACTCAAACTCGGGGTGTCTGTGCTCCAGCTTGTCCTGCCCTGTCCTTCTTACTATCGGCTCCCCCTTTGCTTTCTCTCAGCCTGTTTCTAGCACAGAGATGGGGCTGCCTGCCGGCCCTCACCCCCAGCCGAACTCAGGACAGTGAGATCCAGTCCCTCGGGGAAGATTTGCTGAGACAGACCTCTCCAGCTGAGGGCTACCCCACCCCCTCCTTGCTGCCTTGACGACTCAGCTTCCTTCCCCAAACAAAACGCCAGGTGAATGTAAATTACTTACAGATGAGGAATGTAGGTCAAGGGCAAGGCGAGAGCTTGAACGAATTCTGAGCAGGCCAACGATTCCTACGTGCACTGGAGCCAGGCTATGTGATGGCTGAAAACCAACACGAGATCCTAAATTTGGGTTTGCTCCCTAAGTCACTTTAATGCTCGACAGTGGCCACTCTGGTGGGCTTAAGCCCAATGAGGAACTTGGCCCAGAGCACAAGCGGTAGTAAACCATCGTGACTGCATTTTATTTTATTTTAAAAATATAATTTTATTGATTTCAGAGAGGAAGGAAGAGGGAGAGGGAGAGAAACATCAATGAAAAGAGGAAATCATGGACCGGCTGCCTCCTGCACGCCCCATACTGGGGATGGAGCCCACAACCCGGGCATGTGGCTTGACCAGGAATTGAACTGTGACCTCCCGATTCATAGGTCAACGCTCAACCACTCCGATTGGGCTGTGACCACATTTTAAAGCCGTGACCTCCCCAACCCCCAAATCAGAGGGTAGCAACTAAAAACTAGATCCAACGTGCATGAAAGACAACAGTGATGTATCTATGGCTGCCATGATTAAAGAGCATGGATTATGGTTACTGTACGCCAGGCCCTAAGCTGGGAGCTGGGAATACAGAAAGGAAACCAAATGTCTGCCTTCAAGTTGTTCATCGTCCAGGGGAGAAAATACAGGGAAAGACTCAAATATTGTAATAGACTGGGATGAAGTGATGGGAGATAGGGATCACAGAGCCCAGGTGTAGCCTGGACTTTCCCAAGGAGACTTCCTGGAGGAGGGGGCATGGGCGATGGCCCTGAAAGCTGAGTAAGAATTCGCCAAGTGGGCAAGGGCATTTGGGCAGAGGCTTTTGTCCAAAAGCACAGAAGCAGGAGCAGCCCATTGTTTGAAGCAGGCCAGAGGGTATGCGCTGGTCTCCCTATGGAAAGGACACTCACGGCTAGAGCGCCATCTGCTGGCCAATGGTAGATATCTTTAATTTAGAGAGTTACAAAGATGTTTCACCTTAAAAATTAAGTCCTCTTGTAGTTGCTGTTATTTATTTTTAAAATAGCTTCTCATGGAGTGTGGCTCAGTGGATAGAGCACCGGTCTGTGGACTGAAGGGTCCCCAGTTTGATTCCGGTCAGGGGCACGTGCCTGGGTTGCGGGCTTGATCCCCAGTAGTGGGGCAGCTGATCGATGATTCTCTCTCATCGTGGATGTTTCTCTCTCTCCCTCTCCCTTCCTGGGGGTCCTGCCGGCCTCCAGTAGTTACTGTCTCCACATTCCCTTTATCTGTTTTCCAACTTCCAACACCAACTTACCTAACTGCTTCTAGTGAATTCACTGCTAAATGAACTGTACGAGTTCTGTTTTCCTGATAGGACTGTGACTGGAACCAGGAATGAGATCAGCAAAGGGCTCCCAGTATTGTTCACATGAGCAAGAGGTTGATGGTCTCTGTTAGTTGAGCTCTTTACCTTTTAGAACAGCTGACACAAAGCTCTGTTGATTGCGGAGGGCCTGGCACCATCACCAATGGTGACAGTGTCACTTCGTCACCCCCAGCTTGAGTATAGGTTTGATATAAAAGGATATAACTCAGGCCCTGGCTGGCGTGGCTCAGTGGTTGAGCATCGACCTATGAACCAGGAGGTCACAGTTTGATCCAGGTCAGGGCATATGTCTGGGTTGTGGGCTCCATCCCCAAGGAGGGGCGTGCAGGAGGCCTCTGATCAATGATTCTCTCACATCGTTAATGTTTCTGTGTCTCCCTCTCTGAAATCAAGAAAATATAGACAGTGGTACCTCGAGATACGAGTTTAATTAGTTCCATAACCTTGAGGCATGGGAAACTATGAGACGCTCGAGTCATGGTAAACTGGTGGGTCGTGTGCAGCCGGCCGATCCGAGCGATTACTCGTATCTCAACTGTTGCTCGTATTTCAAAGCAAAAATTGCTCACTCGATGGCTCATATCTCAAAAATCTCGTATGTTAGGGCACTCGTATCTCGAGGTACCATTGTATTTTAAAAAGAATATAACTCAGAAACAGTCAGATGGGAGAGATGCATAGGGAAGGGTGTGGGAAAAGGCATAACATGTCCATGCTCTAAGCTGTCCACTCTCCCCAAATCCTTACTGTTCACCAACCCAGAAGCTTTATGGAGGTTTCACTCCATTATTGATCAAATCATTGGCTACTGGTGATTGATTGAGCCTGCAGCCCCCTCCCCTGTCTGTGCCACAAATAGGACCAAGAGCAAACATACATCCTTATTATAAATCACAAGATCACATATGCCCTGTGTGAAAACACCAGTTTGAAAGGACGAGACTGTGTTACAAGATGTCAGCCTACGTGAAGAAACTGAATTTAGTCGCATTTTTTATTTTGTACTTAACTGAGTTCATGACAACGCTACAATCATTATTTGCAGTTTTCTGCTTAAATTGGGGTGGTGGTGGTGGTAAATTTCCTGTTTTTGTGGTGGTTCCTCATCAGAAGAATGCAAGGTGTTTATAATAAAAGTTCTGAGATCAAGCTAAGTTGAGACCTTGCTTTCCTAAAGGCTTTCAAATCTGAAATTACCAGCTAGCATCAGTGGTCCTCAACCTTCCTAATGCCGCGACCCTTTAAGACAGCTCCTCATGTTGTGGTGACCCCCAACCATAAAATTATTTTTGTTGCTACTTCATAACTGTAATTTTGCAACTGCTATGAACCGTATCTGTGTTTTCCAATGGTCTTAGGAGACCCCTGTGAAAATGTTGTTCGACCCCTAAAGGGGTCGCGACCCACAGGTTGAGAACCGCTGAGGTAGCTTGAGTACAGATCTCCTCTCCTGCGTGCGGCTAGAGCGCCATCTGCTGGCCAATGTATGTATCTGCAATTTTGAAAGTTACAAAGATGTTTCACCTTAAAAATCAAGTCCTCTTGTAGTTGCTGTTATTTCTTTTTAAAACAGCTTCGCACGGAGTCCTGAGTAGACAGTAAGTCTTGGGCAAAAGGCTTAGGTTAGAATCCGGTTTCCACAAAGGATGAAGGTGGGGCGCCTGGTATAAAATGTAAATGTGAGGCCCTTTGTTCACAAATTAAGGATTTCAAGAGAGCGACCGCAGAGCATGAAGCTAAGTGCGGGGTCCTTCTGAGTATGGGGTCTCGTGTCCCTGTTGCAGGTCATGTGCCCTTGAAGCAGTTTCTAGGTGAAGGGAGCCGTGAGAATGAGCCCAGCTGTCAAGTTTAGCAGGTAGAGCACGCAGGTGACAACCCAACGACCTTGGAGCCTGCAAACAGACTCCACATTTCATCCCACTGAAGAGGGACTAAGTTAGCCATTAGGGACTGTCATGCAGACCACACATTCTTAAGCGCCTCCTTTTTTTAATTAAACATATTCTTTATTGATTTCAGAGAGGAAGGGAGAGGGAGAGAGAGAAACTTCAATGATGAGAGAGAATCGTGGGCAATAATGAGAGAGAATCAGGGATCTGCTGCCTCCTGCACGTCCGGGAATCAAACAGTGACCTCCTGGTTCATAGGTCGATGCTAAACCACTGAGCCCCGCCGGCCTGACTCTGCGAGCTCTTGTAGCAAACAGCCAGACCGTCCGTAAATAAGTGGGCGTGGCTTTGTTCTAATAAGAGTGTATTTACAAAATCAGGTCTTGGGCCTATAGCTCTAAAACCAGTGGTTCTCAAACTGTCGTGCACACGGCATCACCTGGAGTGAGGCCTGGGAAGGTGCATTTCTCAGGTGCTGCTGGTCCAGAACTACTCCTCGAGACAAAAATGGGTCAAGTGCTTCTCATCGCCTGGTGGGAGGAGTCTGTGAGGCCTTTTCCCGGCTGGGATCAGGAATTGGGCCTGCAAAACTCAGCAACTGAAGACTTGAGGGTGTTTACATGCTCCATTGCTGGATAGTTGCACATTGACAAGAGTGCTTGGTTATTTCAATGTCAAGGGCCATTAGTCCTGCAGAAGGGATTTAGAGAAACGTTAACTGTATATTTCTCTCTCATTTCTTAAGCAAGAGCATGATTGGGAGGAAAGGCATGGGGAAGGGGGTCTGATATTTAGGTGACCTGCCAGATATGACTTCCTGCCCATTTGTCAGCCAGTTATTTTTTAAAAATATTTTTTATTGATTTCAGAGAGAGAGAGAGAAACACCAGTGATGAGAATCATGGATTGGCTTCCTCCTGCACACTCCACACGGGGGATCGAGCCTACAACCCGGGCATGTGCCCTGACCAGGAACTGAACCATGACCTGGTTCATAGGTCAATGCTCAACCACTGAGCCACACTAGCCAGGCTGTCAGACACTTATTGAAGATGCCTTATGGAGTCTTGGAGAAGCCTTATAGAAGACGACAATGACCTCTACTCTGCTGGGAGCAGATGGATCCCACCTGAGTGGAATAAATTCCCACTGCCTCAGCTGTCCGCAGAAAGGCTGTATTTTTCTTTTCTTTTCTTCTTTTAATATATTTTATTGATTTTTTACAGAGAGAAGGGAGAGGGATAGAAAGTCAGAAACATCGATGAGAGAGAGACATCGATCAGCCGCCTCCCGCATGCCCCACACTGGAGATGTGCCCGCAAGCAAGGTACATGCCCCCGACTGGAATCGAACCTGGGGCCTTTCAGTCCGCAAGCCGACGCTCTATCCACTGAGCCAAACCGGTCTCGGCCAAAGTCAGTATTTTTCAACAAAGCATGCTCCGCCCACCTGCAGGGGCACCAGGGTGAGAAACGCTGTGCTAAGCCATGGCTGAGGCCCCCGGCTGCACTGGCTCTGTAATCCCCAAGTACCACCCCAAAAACCACCTTCCTTCTCCCCCGCAACCCCAGGCTGCTCATTCACTGCTTTCAATCTGCCCTCCCAAAATTTTTTTCTGGCCTCTCCTCAATCAGAAAAAGGTAATACTTGATGGGTCTATTCCGGTGTGGTGGAAAGTCAGAAGAACTGAGTCCCAGCTCTGAATTTATGACCTGTGGGACCTTGGGCAAGTGACCTGGTTGCCCTAAGCTCTGTTACCCTCTCTGAAAAGAGGCGACAATTGTTCCTGCCTCCCTGAGTCCATTGCTAGGGGAGGCAGAGGATGAAATGCAAGTGCAAGGGCAAATGCAGCTGTGGTTCTAGTTGGCACTTCAGTAGGGCACCCATTCCCAGGACCTACAGGTTCGGTTTCATTTGTAGGGATTGTATTATGATATTGCTAGAGGCCTGGTGCATGGATTCATGCACTGCTGGGGTCCCTCTTGCAATCTGGGACCCCTTGGGAGATGTTGGAGAGCCGGTTTCAGCCTGATCTCTGCAGGCCAGGCCGAGGGACGGGCTTGTAGTATACATGTAGGCTCTTTGGTTCATCTCTTCCTGCCCTCTCTCTTCCCCCCTTCCCTCTGACATTCATCAGTCTGTTCCATGTTTCTTTTTTTAAAAATATGTTTTATTGATTTTTTTTTTACAGAGAGAAAGGGAGAGGGATAGAGAGAAACATCGATGAGAGAGAGACATCGATCAGCTGCCTCCTGCACGCCCCCTACTGGGCATGTGCCCACAACCAAGGCACATGCCCTTGACTGGAATCGAACCTGGGGCCCTTCAGTCCTCAGCCTGACACTCTATCCACTGAGCCAAACCGGTCTCTGCTGTTCCATGTTTCTATGCCTGTGCATTGAGCATCTGCCCCTGGTGGTCATTGTGCATCATAGCTACCAGCTGGTCAGCCTGTTGCTTAGGTTTTTATATATAGAGATCAATAATAATAACAACAATAATAATAATAGGAATAAGCATTATTGTTTATCGAGCATCCTTACATACCAGAAACTATATGAGATTCTTTGCTTTGCTTACTTTCACTTTGACAACAACCCGAGAAAAAGCATCCTTTTATAGCCAAGTTACTGAAGCTCAGAGAACGTAATAATTTGCCTGAGGTTTCGGAGCCAGAGGGGAAGGAACAGGATGTAAAGCCAGCTCTTCTCACTGCTCACCTGCGGCTGGGCCTGAGGTGTCCATGGGCACGCCATTCTCCTCTCAGGAGGGGGAGCTTATGCTGTATCAGAAAGCTCCGTCCATCTCTTCTGATGGATGTGACCATGTCTATGACTTTCCTATACTCAACTTTTAAAAAATTCAAAACAAGAAAATTTAAATACATATTCTTCCCCCCCCCCTTTTTACTTAAATGTAACTGTGGCAGAGACTCTGTTATGTGTCACCAAATTCTCCCTTTTTTTTTTCTCTAAGGGACGCAGGACAATTCTATTTCCCAGCTCCCTTTCCTGTTTGGTGGAGGCCATGTGAGGTTCTGGCCGACAGGAGGTGTGCAGAAGTGATGACACCATCCGGGGACCTGCCCACACAACTTCCTGAGCCTTTTATGCTCCTTCTTTTGTTCTGGCTTCAAGGGCCACGTGATTAAGATGAGGACATCTCGATCTCTGAGTCATCTGACACACTTGAGTTGTGCCACGAGCAAGAAATAAACATTCTATTAAGCTAAGATGTCACAGTTTGTTACAGCACACCATGTGCCCATCTGAACAAAGGAAATCACTTTATTGTACTTCCCACAAGACATCCTGAAGATCTTTCCATTGCATTAACAGGTACACAGTCTATTTACTTAGTCGCTTTACAATGGACATGGCTTACGTCCAATCCCTTGCTATGACGCACACATGTCACTATGTAAATATGCAGGCCGGAGAATGTTCTAAGTGGCTGATGTGGAAAGCGGGAGGAAGATTTGACAAGGGGAGCACGATAGGGTTGCAGCAATATGGGAGACCAGTTGCTTTTGGATGCGGTCAATGCGTCGTAGTAGGAATCTGAGGAATTCTATGCTTCTTGGCTAATGCTATTTAGCAGGTCGGGTGCAGCCTGGGAAAAGGTGAGCCGTTGGTCCCACTGAGGATGGGGTTTTGGCAGGCTGACTTGCGAGCTGGCCAACAGGCAAGGGGAACGAAGAGCTGGGCCAGAGAGGGGTTTAAATATCAGTTCCAGTTATCCACGCGGATAGGGAAGGGAGGAGATGGAAGAGGGGGTGTGGTAGGGAGAAGGTTGGGAGGCCAGTGGGCTAGAGTCTTGATGAGGCCAAAGATCCAAAGATCCAGGAAGTGAGCGAGACCGTTCCAAGGAAGAAGTTGGTGGTCAGAGTGTTAGAGTTTGTGATTTCGGAGGTGAGAGCAGGTGCTCTTCCCAGCAAAGACCAGCTTTAGGAAGTGACCACGTGGCCCGTGTGGAATAGAAGGGAAGGTCGTTGTTGGCGAAGAGAACAAGAGAACCGGAGGCAGGATTTTCTATGCGACATTCACTGGAATGTTCGAGGCTTCTGGGAATATGACAGGGCTAAGTGTGAAAAGTGGGATTATGAGCCAGACACCACAATATTTAAAAACCTTCTGGGGTTGAACTTGTAATCCACGAGTATCCAAATGGTCTATGAATAGGGGTACATAAAAATCTGGACTTATATACATAATAGAACGTGTGCTGGAAGCTAATTCCAGCAGGTCATCAATGCGGGAAGTTCATCAAAAGGTTGATGGACCTTGGGGCTTCAGCAGAGCTGAATCATATTACCTGCTGCTGGAATAGCTGAGAGCATTTCCCCAAACCCGAGGACCTGCACATATGATTGCCTGCTGCCAGACAGCTGTAGGCATTTCCCCGACCTGATAACCAAACTTTACCTTTGATATGCATATCTGCTTTGCTAGAGGGCAAACTGTGTTAATATAAAAAGCTAGGAGTCCAGAAACTCGGAGAACTTAGTTACTAAATCTAAGCCTTCCCTGGCTTCCCTGAAAAATGCCTTTACAAATTTATATTTTGTGTCTTTATTTATTTACACGCAGCCCCTTCTCCAGATTCCTGAACCCTTCTAGATGCCGAGAAACTACCCTGGCACACGTGAATGTGTGTTCGCACATTTTATTAGGAAAGGATTTGTGACCTTCTCCCCCACCCCTAAACTTAATAACCACAGCTCTCAAAAAGCGGTGACAGAACTTTATGTGATAATGACAAATGTTCTATGTCTGCGCTGTCCATACGTCAAATGGTAGCCACTAACCACTGTGGCTACTGACCACTGGAACATAGCTATTGTGACTGAGGAACTGCGCTTTTAACTAAACTTCAATTCAGACAGCCACAGCTAGTGAACAGTGCAACTCTATATATATGGCTTATAGAAAAGCATGTACAGTGGTACCTCGAGATACGAGGGCCCTAACATACGAGATTTTTGAGATACGAGCCGTCGAGCGAGCGATTTTTGCTTTGAAATACGAGCAACAGTTGAGATAGGAGTCATCGCGCGGATCGGCCGGCTGCACACGACCCACCAGTTTACCGCGACTCGAGCGTCTCATAGTTTCCCACGCCTCAAGGTTATGGAACGAATTAAACTCGTATCTCGAGGTACCACTGTATTTTATGTGTTTCAGCGGCAAAGGTCAGTTTTGTCTATGGCATCTTTACAGGTGACATCTGTGTTTTGATACTCTTCTATTTTGATGCACTTTCTTCAATTACATAGGACTTAGCTTCTGTGTTTTACGGACTCGCACATTGCCGCTGAGTTTTCTGTACTAAGGCGCTATTCGTCCATTTGATGATAGCTGCTTACATATGACAGATTTTCTCCTGGCTCGTGCTTTCCCTACCAGTTCTAGGTAAATAGGGCTTCAAGTTACCATGTCAACCTGAAACCTAGAGAGCAGACGTAGGTCCTCAGGAACTAGCAGTCAGCGAATCCGCTGTGGCCTGATCCTCTCAATTGTGTTGGTATTCTCTCCATACAGCTGTGCTTCTACTCTGAGCGGCCCTTTCCTCCGACATCAGAAGCCACCAAGAGGGACTGCGGCTGAGACCGGTTTGGCTCAGTGGATAGAGCGTCGGCTTGCAGACTGAAAGGTCCCAGGTTTGATTCTGGTTGGAGGCATGTACCTTGCTTGCAGGCACATCTCCACTGTGGGGCGTGCAGGAGGTGGCTGATTGTTGTCTCTGTCTCATTGATGTTTCTTACTTTCTATCTCTCTCCCTTCCTCCCTGTAAGAAATCAATAAAATATATTTAAAAAAAGAGGGACTGAGTAGAAGAGGCCTGGAGGAGATCAGTTCTTGCTCAAAGTCCTCAATGCCCCATCTTCCCGCGTTCCTTCCAATGTCTCAGCCACCGAGGCACTTCCCGGCATTCTCTCTTGTCACAGGCCATGTTCCTCAGACATGGGCCATGTTTTCACTTCTCCCTCCTTGCCTCCCTTCTACCTCTCTGGATCCGGCCACTGGGACGTTAAACAATGCTGACAGAAGACAATCCCGGTGGTCTAAACGAACATCAACGCGCCATGAACTGCTCAGTCTCCATCTGGAGATCTGCAAAACGGGGCAGGAAGCTCTGAGAGGATAAAGAATAAAAATCAAGAGAAGAATAGACAATATCCGATTGGCCGGAACTACCGTCAGCCTTGGTGGTGGTGAGAAGGCTGAGATTTGGCTGGGCAGTTGGGGATGGGCTGCCTGGACACACTGTTTCTGGTCAAGAGGAGCAGCTACAGGGACATGGCAGTTACCTACGTTTTTGTTGTTAATCCTCACACGAGGATATTTTTCCATTGGTTTTTAGAGAGAGTGGAAGAGGGGAGAGAGAGAAAGAATAAGAATAAGAAAGAGAAACATTGATGTGAGAGACACATCAATTGGTTGCCTCTTTCACACATGCCAACCAAGGCCAGGGATTGAGCCTGCGAACCAGGTATCTCCTCTTGCCCAGAATCAAACCTGGGACCCTTCAGTCTGCGGGCCGATGCTCTAGCCACTGAGCCAAACTGGCGAGGGCCAGTTATCTAAGTTGTGCTGTGTTGGTATGTGGCACTCTGGGAGGCAGTGGCTCCATCTTGAGCCTGGACATATATTTTAACTCTGGTAAGATCCACCGCAGACACCATCTCCTCTGTGAGCCATTGTCTGCTCTCTTTCCAAACACCAGCCCTCGTCCCTCGGGGCCTAGCGTGTTATAGTTCTTCTCAGAGGCCGGCATGTCTTTGAATAGTACAGTCCACTTCACTAGGCCAATGGCGCCTTAAAGGTAGGCATTATTCTAGATTATACTTTTTTTTCACTTTAAAAAGAATTCCAGTTGGCTTTCAAAGACATACAGTAGCATATTCAATAGAAACATTAACTGTGGAAAAACAAAACAAACAAAAATAAGCTTGTTTCTTATTGTGAAAAGAGCCACTCGGCAGACCTTCAATGCCCAGTCAATGACAATGTCGCTGTTGGGGTAATAAGCCTGGTATCATGGAGCGCGCTCAGTTGGGTCATTAAAATGGGCCACCCAGTCCCCTAAAATACATGGATGACGAGCCTCTTCCAAATCCGTGTCTGGACATGAACCTTGACTCGCTGGCAGCTAGAAGTGCCCCCTTGCAGTCAGCCATCCACGGGAGACAGGAGCGAAGTCTGTTCGCATGACAGATGCACACGTCTGTTGGCCATCTTCGCTTACATGCGTGTTTACTCGGCTGCCTCGTCGGCCGGTACGTGTGTGCTTGCACCTGCCGGCAATGTTTGTTTGGGATGAAGAGCGTTGTGCCTCTTTGCTTAACAGTGGCGAGTGTTTTGCTTCGCTTCCAGCCCGGCATTGAGGAAACAGGTATGTCTGCTTCTTCCTTTTATACCCTCATCGTTTACTGCTAGTTTCAAACACCGCGCTGGTTTGCTCTCATGACGTCTGATGGCATCCAGCACTTCAGAAGAGAAGACTTGCTGTATTGGGAAGGTAGTTGTGTGGCCTTGTATTTGGGTGGTGTCAGATGCCATTACAGTGGTACCTCGAGATACGAGTGCCCTAACATATGAGATTTTTGAGATACGAGCCATCGAGCGAGCGATTTTTGCTTTGAAATACGAGCAACATTTGAGATAGGAGTCATCGTGCGGATCGGCCGGCTGCACACGACCCACCAGTTTACCGCGACTCGAGCGTCTCATAGTTTCCCACGCCTCAAGGTTACGGAACGAATTAAACTCGTATCTCGAGGTACCACTGTACTTGGCTGCTCTGATGAGGCTTTCAGCCGGGCCAGTTGGAACATCATCCCATACACCCAAAGGTCATGGGTTCGATTCCCTGTCACATGCTCAGGTTGTGGGCTCAGTCCCCAGTTGGGTGTGTATGAGAAGCAACCAATAGATCTCTCTCTCTCTCTCTTTCTCTTTCTCTCTCTCTTTCTCTCTCTCTCTCTCACACACAAACTCTCTCTTTCTCAAACAAACATATCCTTGGGTGAGGATTTTTTTTTTAATTTTGTTTAAAAAAATAATTGCTCTCACTGTTCTCATCTACCCAACACTACTTTCCCCACATCCCCACCCCTCCACTCATCTCGGCTTTACAAGACTGATGATCCCCCCAGATTTACATGACAAGGTCTCTGCTTCTCCCGGATGCCAAGGGAATCAATTGCAGGGGGAAGAGCTGAAAACTTGGAACTGACAGTTTGGGAGTTTGTACTGGTCTGAAAATTGGGATATGGAATTATAGATTATTTAAATGCCTTTCTACTTTTCTGTATTTTCTAAATTTTATACAGATAGCATGGGTTGACTTTATAATGAGACAGAGCCAGGAAATATCACAAAAAATATTCAATTAGAGTCTGTGATAGCAAGGGAAATGATTTTGTCATAATGTTAAGGATACCAAGTTACAGAGAGAGAAGTATTTCTTCTCTGTAGAAAGAAATGGAATCTTTTCAAAGATAAAAGAGTAGAATAATATTAATAGAGGCATTGATAGAGAGTATTAATAAAGATATAAGAATACAGGTTAGTTTTTCATCTTCTTGAAATTCTTTTGTAAATTCCAGATTTTCTATAAGGATTGTATGTTATGTTTAAAACACTCTAGATAAAACAAAGCCAAAGCTATCTAAAAAACACAGGCAAGTCACTGGTTATACTTTTGGTCTCAATTGTTTTGCTTCTGCTCTGTTCACTGAGCAGTTTGTGCTTCAACGTGACCCCTAGTTCCCTAGACCAATGCCAAAGGAGCAGCAAAAATGGGGCAGGTGCAGAGTATGGGAGCAAAAGCACAAACCCAGAAGCAGGTGGATAAACCAGGAAGCCGAACCATCACAATGGAGGCGATTCCCGCCTGGGCACCAGTGACATTTGGGGTGGGGTCATTCTTTGTCCTAGCGCTGTGCCCTGTAGGATGTGTAGCAGCACGCCTGGCCTCTGTCCACTAGATGGCAGTAGCAACTCACCTTTCCACTTGTGACAAAGAACACTGTCTCCAGACAGGACAAATATCCCTGGACAACAAAAGCACCCCTCGCTGAGAACCCCACAGGCCTATGCCATTACAGGTCTCCCAGCCCGGCTGGAGTGGCACAGTGGTTGAGTGCCGACTTAGAAACCAGGAGGTCGTTCGATTCCAGGTCAGGGCACATGCCTGGGTTACAGAATCCAGCCCCCATATGAGGCAGCTGATCAACGATTCTCTCTTATCATTCATGTTTCTCTCTCTTTGTCCCTCTCCCTCTTCTCTGAAATCAACTTAAAAAAAATATTAAATAAATCAAGGTCTCCCAAACTGGGTTTTTCCCTTTGGACTTTGTGGATATGGTTGCTTTTAGTCAAGTTTTCCTAATCTCTGCACTAATTGATATTTTGGTCTCAATAATTATTTTTTTGTTAAAAATACATTTTATTGATTTTTTACAGAGAGGAAGGGAGAAGGACAGAGAGCTAAAAACATCGATGAGAGAAAAACATCTATCAGCTGCGTCCTGCACACCTCCCCAATGGGGATGTGCCCGAAACCAAGGTACCTGCCCCTGACTAGAATCAAACCCGGGACCTTTCAGTCCACAGGCTGACGCTCTATCCACTGAGCCAAACCGGTCTTGGCTGGTCTCAATAATTCTTGATTGCGGGGGCTGCCCCGTGAATTGTAAGATGTCTAGTCTCACTCACTATATGCCAATTCCACCCCACCCCACCCCTGGGGAGCAAAACTTTATGGAACAGTGTTATCAAATGAGGACAGCTGGTGTACTGTCATCAGCTAGCACTTGAACATTTCTTCAGCAACACTTAATTTTACTCCTCACAGAAGTACCAGCCTTCTGTCTTGAGTCTCAAGGCTACCACCAGAGAACATTCCTGAGAAAAGACTGGGTAGTACTTGAGTGAGATGTTCCTTGATGTTTGGCATCCATAATGTTCTTAATGGGTTTTCTACGCTATAAGGAGTTTCATGTAGGTCATCCATTTAATAAATGAAAAGAAATCAAGTCATCAAATTTAAAAGTATAAATAACATATTTTAATAGTTAATAATAGATTCATACTAATTAATATGTGAAAAGGAAGACATTATTTATAATCTAGTACCAAGGTGGCAAAGATTAGCCAGTTGTTCACCAAATCATTTTCCTTCTCTCCCTGGGAAGACAGCTGGACTACATTTCTCAGCCTCCCTTGCAGCTAGGTTTGGCCATGTGACTGAGTGCTGGCCAGTGGAAGGTGAGCCCACAGTGTGGGCTCCTTCACTGTGCTACCTTTTCTTTGAAGTTCTCTGCCCCACCCAATGACCTTCTGAATTTCAGATCTCACCCAAAAATAAATGAGGGGCTTCTAGTGTGGGCCTTGAATATTCAATTTATTAAGATATGATATTTGTAAGGGCTACCACCTATACAGTGTTGCATGCCCCACATTTTGGTGGGTTTAGATGTTATCAGCCTATCTACCTCTTTCCCCCAAATCTGAGGTGTCTGAGCAGAGAGCATCGGAGTCGAATGTTAATCCAGAAAGATCCATCTTTTCTTAGTTTATCAAGAAGGGAAGGCTGAATCTTGAGGAGCAAAAGCTTTTGTTGTGAACAAGTAGAAGCTTGGAGTTGTCTTTACCTGAGATGGGGGAGGACTGCAGAAGAACTAGGTTCCGCTTCATACATGAATACAAGCCCCTCCCCCAGCTCTCCACAAACTGCTTCGGGACCCACAGGGAAGGCTCTTGTACTCACAGGCATGCAAATCTGAAAATGTTATGCATTTTTGCCAGACTCGTATAGGCAATGTTGTGTCTTTCTCAGAGCAGCACATCTGGAGGCATAGAACGTCAATCTGTCCTACATTGTCAAGTTCAACGTATTTGCATAGTATTTGTGGTGGTGTGCAGGCACCATAGTTTATTCAACCAGTCTCCTAGGATTGGACAGATAATGTTGCAAAGAATGAATGCTTGCATACAAGGGTGGGCAAAAGTAGGTTTACAGTGTAACACAAACTTTTGCGTACTCACAACTGCAGACTTACTTTTGCCCACCCCTGTATGTACTTTCATAGTTAGAGGTGGAGTTCAAGGTCAGTTCCTACAAGTGGCATTGGTGGGTCAGAGGCAAGGGCATATGTAGTTGTAATATTGTGATTAATCATAAGAAATATACCGTATTTTCCGGCGTATAAGACGACCCCCAACTTTTCCAGTTAAAATATAGAGTTTGGGATATACCCATTCTATAAGATGACCCCCGACTTTTGAGAAGAGTTTCCTGGGTTAAAAAGTCATCTTGCCGGAACCGGTTTGGCTCAGGGGATAGAGCATCGGCCTGCGGACTGAAAGGTCCCGGGTTTGATTCCGATCAAGGGCATGTACCTGGGTTGCGGACACATCCACAGTAGGGGGTGTGCAGGAGGCAGCTGATCGATGTCTCTCTCTCATCGATATTTTTAACTCTGTATTTCTCTCCCTTTCTCTCTGTAAAAAATCAATAAAATATATTTTTTAAAAAAGTCATCTTATACGCTGGAAAATATAGTATATTTGATCTTCATCCTATTTGACACAGGCTGTAGATTGCATTCGGGTTCACTCTAAAGTAAATGCCTGGGTCAATGACTTTATATCTCAGTGGATATTCGGAGGAAAGCACACTGAGCAGCATAACTCATCTTTCATTCGAGTTGGGCACTTGTGTTTATTTTAAATCCTTATTTCCATGCAGTGTTTGTGGGCAAAGCCATTGACTTTACTAAGTGAGAACTATATATATACACAGTGGTACCTTGAGATACGAGTGCCCTGACATATGAGATTTTTGAGATACGAGCCCTCGAGTGAGCGACTTTTGCTTTGAAATACGAGCAACATTTGAGATGGGAGTAATCTCGAGAATCGGCCGGCTGCACACAACCCACCAGTTTACCGCGACTCGAGCGTCTCATAGTTTCCCACGCCTCAAGGTTACGGAACGAATTAAACTCGTATCTCGAGGTACCACTGTATTTTTCTTTCCTAGAGAAACAAACCAAGGAATCTAATAACAAGTGTTGATTAGTTTACTGGGGAAAAAAAGAAAACTAATGAGATGCTGGCCAGAGAGTGTCACTACCCACAAAGGGTTCTGCTTCCTAGAAGTGGCTTTATTTTCAGGCAAACTGCCTCGGATCCCTAAGGCCCACAGGCCCCCTCCCTAGCCCTGGTCCCCCCTCAGCAGGTAGGGGAGGTGGACTTCGCTCAGTCTGGTTAAAACAGTTGAAATCCTAAATTGGCTCCCCTATTTATAATTTTAAACATTTATTTCCATTTACTTACATTTCAGAGAGAGGGGAAGGGAGAGAAAGAAACATAGATGTCTGTTCCATTCATTGATGCTTTTGTTGCTTGATTCTAGTATGTACCCCGACCGGGCTTGAACCTGCAACTTTGGTCCATGGGGATGACGCTCTAACCAACTAAAGCTACCCGGCCTCGGCCTAGCTTCCCGATTTAATATGCAGCATGTTTCTTAAATCTGTTTTACCCGGAGCTGGAAAATGTCCTTGGAAATGAAAAACAAAGAACCGGAGCTGACAGCAGAGGGCGCCCTCCCCTCGACGACGCCGTTGACACACTAGCCACCAGAAGGCATTCTGGCCTGGGGTTTGTTTTTCAGTTACTGGGGTTGACAATGGACACACATTCCAGTGGGAGCAGACACACCCAGGACTGTGGCACGGACTCCCTCCCTTTCCCCACTTTCCTTCGCTTGCTCGGCGGATGATCTCATGATCTCACGTTTAGAGAAACACAATGGAAAGGAGTGGTCCCCGCTGCGGCTCTGCAGGAGGAATACCCGAGAGGGGTGTCGGCTTTCTCTCCGGCCCGCTTCCCTGCTTCTCCAAGGAGGCCTGCGTGTGGGTTTGGGATCTGTGTGGCGTCCATCCTCCCTCCCCCTCCCCCCGCCCCATTCTACCCCCGTAAGGAAAGGCAGACTGGAGGTCAGTTATAAAATCCAGAGCACTGCCTGGCTGGCGTGGCTCAGTGGTTGAGCGAGGTCAGGGTTCGATTCCCGGTCAGGGCACAGGCCCGGGTTGCGGGCTCCATCCCCAGTGCGGGATGTGCAGGAGGCAGCCCATCAGTGATGCTCCCTTGTCATGGATGTTTCTCTCTCTCTCTCCCTCTCCCTTCCTCTCTGAAATCAATAAAAAAAAAAAAGAAAGAAAAATTCAGAGCATTTGCACCCTTAGCCTCTGCTCCTCATGGTGCAATTTTCCTTTTTTTTTCTTCTATTTTTTGGCTGAGACTGCTCCTGCATGCCACAATGACTGTCACACGGAACATGCCAGGGTCACAACGAGGGCCGCTTGAGAAGCATTGGCCTGGACAACTGTGAGTGCATGTGACTCATGGTCCCCCCTCCCCACGAGGGGCTGTGTCCGCCGCAGCTGAGAAGTGCAGACAGTCAGCACTCCGGCTAGAAAGAAAATGGGAGAGATCATTCCAGCAAATGGAAGCTTCTCAACTTTTCCCGGGGGACCTTTACCAAGAAAGGGGCCTGGAACTCTGTATCCCTCGGATCAGGCCCTTCTCTTGGGCTGTTCCGGATAAAACATCCACATCCTTTGTCTGAGTCTCTGGATTTTTGCGAGTGGGCGTTTGGATCTGGACTTTTCGGCTGCCCTATGCCCCCTGCAGACCGGGCTCAGCGTTCCCACATAAGGCGGCCGGTTCCTGCCGCCTGTGGTCCCGGCCAGACGACGGGTCAGGGAGCCGAGGCAACAGAGAGAGCCACGGCCATTTGTGGAAAGCCGCCTGCCTTTTGTGCACGAAGACATGTGCGATCCCTGCGGTGACTCGCCCCCTCCAGAGGCGGGTGGCTTCGGGCTGACAGAGGCCTTTCATCTCCCAGGTTCCGGGGTGAAAGTCGCCAAGCACAGCAGGGGGTGCGCGCCCCCCCCCCTTCATGTGGAAGGCTTGCTTTGATTTGGAGAGAGGACATGAGAGCAATGGCTCCTGTCAGCGTTCCCTCCGGTGGGACAGGCCGGGATTCTCTGGCTCCCGGTGACATCATCTGCTCCCCGAAGATGAATGGCCCGGGGCAGCGGTGAGCGAAATGAGAGTCATCACTCATTGCATCTCCGACCTCACAATGTTTTCCGAAGGTGTTAGTCCCCCATCTAAGGAACACAGCGCGCTGATGAACAGAGCGCACCCAGAGAGCTGGAGGCAAGGAGAGAGGGCGATCTCAGAGGGAGGGTGGGGGGGGGGCGAGATATTCAACCAAGGACCTTGTATGCATATATGCGTGGCCAGATAACGGGGTGGGGGAAGGCTGGAGGACATGGATAGGGGGAAGGAGGGGACATATGTCATACTTTCAACAATAATTATTTAAACACACACACACACACACACACACACACACACACACACACACACACA
>JAAGEH010000411.1:98732-116391 GCA_011751065.1 Lasiurus cinereus | reverse complement strand
ACACACACACACACACACACACACACACACACACACACACACACACACACTACACCAGGCCTTCCTAAACACTCTGGCCAGAGGCTGGATGGCAGTGGACAAGCAGATGGGGTTCCTAGTGGAAACTGTGGGTAGCACAATCTATTTAGGGTGTCTGTGTGCACTGGAGACTGTATAGGGTAGAAGCAGACTGAAGCAATTTGTCAAGGAAAATCCCATAACCTACCAGGTGGTTTTCGGAAACCAGAGCAAAACCGAATTCTGGTCTCCGAATGGGCTGCTAACACATGCTAAGCTGGTCTCAAACATCTTCAACTCCAAAACCGTGTTTTTAACTTCGCCATCTGGGACTAAGTGCTCACAGGGCACCTCCTCTTCTCCCTCCATCCCTTCCAGCATGTTCTCGGCTGCCTAGATTCTAATCTGGTTGAAGATAAGAACAGATTTGCATTTCTTTGACTCCCATTCGTGTTCCAACCTACGGATCACAGGTGCCCAGTGAAGAGGGCTAAAGGGCTATGATTACAAGAGCGGCCCTTCATCCTTTGTTCTGGACAAAGGGACAATCAATCTCTATTTTTTCCTGCTCTTTACAGAAATTAGAAGAGAGTCGGAGCTGTGCCCAACAATTTGTTCTAGTCCAAGGTTAAACAACAGCAACAAAAGTGCAGGCTCGCTGTACACAGCTAAAAGCAAACAGGAAGGCTACATGCCCCGCTGTTTGAAGCTTTTTTTGGGGGGGGCTCTGTTTCCTAGGTACTGAGACGCCCTTAGCAGTGGTCTCGAAGCAGGGGGATGAGGAGAGGGAACTGGCCTTCTGTGCAAATAGGTTGCATTCCCATTGTGGATGGGAGAAGCCGGCATTTTCTGCTCGGGGACAGCTGAGGCCCACCCCAGGCCCTGAGAACTGCTGCTTGTCCCTTGGAGGGGTGCGTGCGTGCGTGTGTGCGTGCGCACATGCCTGTCTACCGAGCAGGAGTTAGTTACTCCGGAAACGGGAAGGCCACAGGAAGAATGAGGGAGTCTTTTTACTTCCCCCGGCGGGGGTCTCAAAGAGTTCTTAGAAGAGTCCAGACTGCGGCTTCTTCACGCTGAGTTTTTCTGCAAATTATTAAGGGGGCGGGGTGGGGGGTGGGAGGACAAAAGTAGATGTACAGTTGTTCATATGGAAAATAAGACAGTAACTAAGAAATAATGATACCAGAGTAAATTGTGTCCTTGCCGGTGTGGCTCAGTAGATAGAGCACTGGCCTGCGGACGGAAGGGTCCCAGGTTCGATTCCGATCAAGGGCACATGCTCAAGTTGCGAGCTCGATCCTCAGTAGGAGGCGTGCAGAAGGCAGCCGATCCATGATTCTCTCTCATCATTGATGTTTCTCTCTCTCTCTCCCCCTTCCTCTCTGAAAGCAATCAAAACATCTTTTAAAAAAAGAAAAAATTGTGTTTTGTATACTCACAACTGTAAACCTACTTTTGCCCCACTCCATATGTTCTGAGGGTTTCCATGACCGAGAAAGGACCTAGGGTGAACGTGATCGTTGCCAGTAGGGGAAAGAGCTTTCTCTAAAGAGGATGGAAGTGTTCAGAATGGGCTCTCTCTTGAAGAGAGCGAGGCAAGGTCAAGGCCTCAGCTTGTAATAACAACTCCTAACGTTTCCTAAGGGTCTATTAGGGCTAAGGATTCTATGCTCAGTCATCTCTTGCAACCACCCTATGGGGAAGGTACTATTATCACCCTGGATTTACAGATGGAGAAACTGAGGCAGGGTTCAACCGATTTGCCCAGGATCACACAGGAAGGATCTGGATGCAGGCATTCCACTGGGTGCCAGGCACACTGGGCACATCATTATTTTACTTTGGCTTGAGACTGGCATAAGCAGAGCAAGGCTACTGCCAATAAATCACCATCCCAACCTCAACGTGCATTGGGAGTTCCAGAAACACCGACGCCAAGTGTGGGAACAGACTCTCTTTGGGAGGTGGGTGTGGTCTCGGTTCTGCGCGTGCTCCGGAGCATGTGTGCCCAGAGGCCCCCTTGGTGGCTGGGGTGGCCCTTCGGTTGTCTCTCGTTGGATCAGCGGGGCGAGCACAGGCTGGGACGCTCTGGAATTCGCAGACGGGTCCCAGGCCTCTGCAGAGGAGGGCACCTGTTCCCTGCCGTCTCTTCAGGGGGCCGTTCCAGCAGGTTCCGTGTTCTTGGACATGCCTCTCGTTAGCCCAGACGTGCTATTGTCGCCCAGCGGTGATTTCTGGCGGCGGGCGTGTCCGGGCCCAGGCGGAAGCACAGATGCCATTGAGCTGTTGGGCTGACGGATGGAGCCCGCTCTTGGTATTGTCAAGAGGGCAGACCCCCGAGGGAACTGCTGTGTGACTCCCAGGAGCGGGCCGAAGACGCAGAAAACACAGGACGCACAAACCACGATGCCGTGGGCGCTCCAGAGTCAAATGAGAAGGAAACATAGAAGAAAAGGGGCCAAGCCCTGGCTGGTGTGGCTCAGTGGGTAGAGCGTCAGCCTGCAAACTGAAGGGTCCCAGGTTTGATTCCGTTCAAGGGCACATGCCCGGGTTTCGGGCTCAGTCTCCAGTGGGGGGCGTGCAGGAGGCAGCCAATCCATGATTCTCTCTCATCACTGATGTTTCTCTCTCTCTCTCCCTCTCCCTTCCTCTCTGACATCCATAAAAAATATATTTAAAAAAGAAAAGAAAAGAAATGAGGCCAAAGCAAACTCATGAAATCTCAGCCCCCCCTTTTCCTCCGCATCCTGGAAGGCTACTACCCAAAGGAAGGACAGTCTACAGCAGCCACAGTCGGAGGGGCAGAACCACGGAGCAAACGGGGGGCGCAGGTGCCTGGGACCCAGTCTCCCTGTCCACACCTGTTCGCTTCGCTCGGCTGAGCCACTCCAGAGAGAGCGTTTCGCACAGAAGCTCTGCAGGCCTGGCAGGCGCCCACCCCCCACACACTGACAAGCTTCAAACTGTCAGCCCGTGACGGTCCCAAGGAGGACGAGCAACCCAGCAGGGCAAGTGCGAGCTGCCTCACGTTTCTCCTCCCGCAGTCACTCCTGCTCACCACTCCCAAGATGGGGTGGGTCACAGCTATTTTTAAGGCACGGGGGAGCCTTCTGGTGCGCTCCAGAATGTTCCATAACAGGGGTCGGCCGGCTCTTTCTGTCAAGGCTCAGACAGTAAATGTGTCTTTCAAGGTACGCAGTCTCTGCCAGCTCCTTGGCTCTGCCTTTGCGGCCCAGTGCAGACAGACAGACAGCACACAAACTGGTCGGCTCGGCGGGGCCACCCCAACTCAGCTACAAACCGGGGGGCGCGCCCGTTTGGTTGGCCTGTGGTTCTCCCTGTGCACCCCTCCTTCGTATCTTTTTTAAAGAAAGATGTGTCTTTACTGAATTCAGGGAGAGGGAGAGGGAGAGGGAGAGGGAAAGAAAGAGGGAAAGGGAGAGGGAGAAGGAAAAGATGAGGGAGAAGGACAGGGACAGGGAGAGGGAGAGGGAGATGGAGGGGAGAGGGAGGGAGAGGGAGAGAGAAACATCAATGTTGGAGAGAATCATTGAGCAGCTGCCTCCTGCACACCCCACACTGAGGATCGAACCAGCAACTTGGGCCTGTGCCCTGACCGGGAATCGAACCGTGACCTCCTGGTTCATGGGTCTGTGTTCGACCTCTGAGCCATGCCAGCCAAGCCCTCCTTTATATCATTTTTAAAAATATATATATTTTATTGATTTTTTACAGAGAAGAAGGGAGAGAGAGAGTCAGAAACATCTATGATGAGAGAGAGACATTGATCAGTCGCCTCCTGCACACCCCCCACTGGGGATGTGCCCACAACCAAGATACATGCCCCCAATCGGAATCGAACCTGGGACCTTTCAGTCCACAGGCCGACGCTCTATCCACTGAGCCACACCGGTCTTGGCTCTCCTTTATATCTTGAACTGAAAGATAGTTCCATGATCATACATATCGGAAAATTTCATCAAGCTATGGTACACTTCAGATTTTGCACATTTATAGGAATGCCCCCCCTCCAATTTAAAAAATGAGATAACGCACATGAGATCTAGCGAATGATATTGTAATTACTATGGATGGTGTTAGGCGGGTACTGGCCATATCGGGGGACACTGTGTAAAGTATATGATTGTCTCACCACGAGGCTGTACTCATGAAACTAACATAAAATATTTAATGTGAATTGTAATTTAAGAAATAAATGTTAAAGGAAGAAATCATCACAAAGGAGATAAAACTTTCCTTTCTCGTGGCATGGGGTCCGATTTTCGGCTGGATCCTCTTTGGGCTGCTGTCTGCAGTAGACAGGGCCCTGACCCAGCACCGTGTGACACAATCCACATGGGGAGCAGCAGGACAGAGAAAGGCTGCTGAATGGAGGGGGCGTCGCAGAGACTGGCACATGCGCAGAGAGGAGTGCGGGGCCTCATCTGCTCAGTGGCCGTGTGACAGACTGGATGAAGGGGGAGGGACGATGCCTGCTGATGGGCTCCGGGCAAATTCCTTGACTTCTTTGAGCCTCGGTGTCTTCAAACGTTAAATGTGAGCAATTACACCGACGTCTGAGCGTCTGCGGGGATTAGATGACGATGTTGGAAAGAATCAAGATGTGGCACAGTGTCTCGGTTAAAGCTAGCCCTGCCCCTTGCAAGCCGCTGAACCTCTCTGTGACTCAGTTCCCCGCTCTGTAAAGTGAGCACAGGAACAGGGCTTTTATGGGAATGAAAGTGAGTTTTTGTTCCGTTAAGTACCATCACCCTACTGCCATACTATATAGGAGGCATCCGTATTACCGTATTTTCTGGCTTATAAGATGACCTTTTAACCCAGGGAGATCTTCTCAAAAGTTGGGGGTTGTCTTAAAAGCCGGGTGTCGTCTTATAGGATGGGTATATCCCAAACTCTCTATTTTAACTGGAAAAGTTGGGGGTCGTCTTATACGCCAGGTGTCATCTTATAGGGCGAGTATATCCCAAACTCTATTTTAACTGGAAAAGTTGGGGGTTGTCTTATATGCTGGGTGTCATCTTATAGGGCGGGTATATCCCAAACTCTCTATTTTAACTGGAAAAGTTGGGGGTCGTCTTACACGCCGGAAAATTCGGTAGTTGCTCTCACAAAGCCTCACCCAGGGCCTGGTCCATAGCTGGGATTTAGTAAAATGGTAGGGTGCCATTGTCTTGCCCAAGTGTCCTAAGGAGGTTACAGAGTAGCCCTTCCCTTCTTCTAGCACTTTCTCACTTGCTCCCTTCCTCACAGCCTGCTAGCTCTGCCCAGCAAAAATCCCAAGGAGCAAGCTTCCTTTGGGAGAACTAGATGAATCAGAAAAGAGTCTTGCATTTTTCAGTTTAAAAAAACAATATTTATAGATTTATGTTTATTATTCTTTTTTGCTCATCCTCACCCAAGGATATTTTTCTATTGATTTTTAGAGAGAGTGAAGGGAGAGGAAGAGACACAGAGAGAAACATTGATGTGAGAGAGGCACATCCATTGGTTGCCTCACCCACATGCCCTGACCCAGGCCAGGGATCGAACTGGCAACCACGGTGCGTGCCCTTGACTGGAATCAAACCCAGGACCTTTTAGTCCACAGGCCGTGCTCTATCCACTGAGCCGAACTGGCTAGGGCAAACAAATATTTTTTAAATTACAGTTTATATTCAGTGCTATTTTATATTAGTTTCAGGGATACAGCATAGCGGTTAGACAATCATTTACTTTACAAAGTACCCCCCCCCATATTTCCAGTACCCAGGCAACACTGTACACAGTTATCACAATATGATTGATTCTATTCCCTATGTGGTGCTTTACATTGCCATGACTGTTCTGGAACTACCCATCTGTACTTCTCAGTCCCCTCACCTTTTAACCCAGACTCCCAGCCTCCACTCCTCTGGAAACCATTGGCCTGTTCTCTATCTCAGAAAAGATTCTTGATTGCTTGGTTCTGGATTGTCACAAATGGGACCCAAACATGTTACCTTTCAAGGTCAACCCCCCCCTTTCCCCTAAAATCGCCCCATTTCAATGCCCCTTCTCAGTCTGGGAAGCTGCATTAGGCTGTTCTCTGCTCATAGACGGGCCCAGGAACCAGTCAATCCACCGGCCAGCCAGAGCCCTAGAGCGGGCCTGCTGGGAAGGGAGAAAATGGGTGATTTCGCCCTTCAGGAATTTGAACCAGTAATAAAGGACCCGCCAATTTCAGGCCCAGAAAGTCAGCTGATGTGATCTGTGGAGAAGAGCTGGGTTGTGGTGACGGTAGAAGACTTGAATGAAGACCCTGGGGCCAGCAGAGCAGCCTGGGTTCTAGAATCTTCCTCCTCCTGCAGGGTACAAGGCCATCAGAGAAGGATCTTGGCGTCTGTGGCCGTCCATCTCCCTTCCCTGCTCCAGGTACAGCATATTAGACCTCTCCTATGTGAGCGACCCGAGGGGGCATCTGTTTCTTGAATCCAAGAGATTCTGATAGGGGTAGAAACAGAATACTGGGGACCAGCTAGAACTGTGAGAAATATTCATCTCGTTCTGTTACCGGGGATTGCTTTGTTCTGATGAAAGAAGGCACATCCTACCCTGCCTGGGAGCTCACCGGAAATGCGGCCTCTCCTCCCCCTCAGGGAGCTGCCTGTTACCATGGAGATAACCTTGTTGCAGAAACCAGAGCCCCCAGCCCTTGGAAGACCCCCAGCCTTTGCTTACCCACAGACCTTTGCAAAGCTCCAGCCTGCATTCCCTGTTAACTGCCCATTTGGCATAGCCTTTTGCCTACTTTCCCTGTCACCTTTGTCCTTCTGCCCAATATCAGCAGTGGCTTATGGTGGGGGGCGGAGCAGATTTTTGTGGGTGGCCTGCTGCTCCCCCATGCTGCCGGCAGGATTGCAATACACGCTCATAGGGTTCAACCTGTCTCTGCTGAAGTGGCTCAAGTAGTGCCAGGCAGCCTGGACCTCTTGGTTGTCCAGTTACAATTCCAAGTAAAAGAATTGGAGGGGGGTCTAAAGCAGCGGTTCTCAACCTGTGGGTCGCGACCCCTTTGGGGGTCACCTAAGACATCCTACATATCAGATATTTACATGATTCATAACAGTAACAAAATCATAGTTATGAAGTAGCAATGAAAATAATTTTGTGGTTGGGGGTCACCACCACATGAAGAACTGTACTCAAGGGAAGGTTGAGAACCACTGGTCTAGAGCAAATCTGCCGAGATGCAATCTGAGGGGTTTCCCTCTGAGGGCGAGATGGAGACTCCGTGTAGTACTCTTGAATTCTCCCAGGGGCCTTTAAAACCACGTCAAGTCTGGTTTTACCGTAAGAGGTAATTCCAAGTCCCTGAGCCCACAGCATAGGGTTGGTGACTGTGGGGAAGGATTTCTGCAGGCAGCTGACGCTGTATCTGCGCGTGACGCCACTAACGAGTGACAGTCAATGAAGACGCTCTCTGGCCTGAGTGTCCTTCCTTTATTCGAGGTTATGGGGATCAATGATCTCTTGTCCTGGGTGGTGGGGTGCCTTTGATTTATGGTTCTTATCCATGGAAATGCAGTAAGTAGACTCTGTCCTCATTAAAATAGCGGGGCCCATGGACTTAAAGACTTTGGGGCCCAGTTGGTTTGGATCTCAGCTCTCCTACTCACCAGCTGGGCATGTTACTTATCCTCTGTCAACCCATCTTTTAACTGATGATAAAAGCATCTTCCACTCAAGTTTGCTGGGAAAAGTAAATGAGAATGAGTTTCAAAGTGAAGTGCTTGGTAAATCCCGGATGGTGTCAGAAGGTTGGTTAGGGTCCAGGAGACCATATAAGGGAGGGCACAGATTCCAAGTTGCGTGATGAAATGGCCTCGGACTGGCGCAGTCCAGCTCTTCAGTCTTCATGCGCATAAATCGTGTTCAAGTAAGAGCTGTTTATGGGGTTAGCCTGACATTGCTCCTCTGGGACAGACTGGTGTATGGTTAGAGAGCTGGTGAAGAAATGGAAGCATAAAACTCCTCATCGCTTTACTGGAAAGATCTGGCCGGCAGCAGACCTGGCATTAGAATTTTTTAAAAATATATTTTATTGATTTTTTTACACAGAAGAAGGGAGAGGGATAGAGAGCTAGAAACATCGATGAGAAAGAAACATCGATCAGCTGCCTCCTGCACAACCCCCACCGGGAATGTGCCCACAACCAAGATACATGCCCTTGACCGGAATTGAACCTGGGACCCTTGAGTCCGCAGGCCGACGCTCTATCCACTGAGCCAAACCGGTTTCGGCTGGCATTAGAGTTTGAAGGCGTGTTTCCCTGGCTCTTCCACGGCACACTTACTGAGGACACTTCAACCATTTCTGTTTCATGGCCCAGCCTGTTTCTTCAGAACTGACCTTTCATCTCTGAAGGTTCTGGATGTCCAGGCCTCAAAGCTGCGTCTGTTATCGGTGGGGTGCTCTGCCCATATGCAGCCTGGCCGGTGTGGCTCAGTTGGTTGAGCACCAAGGTCCCTGGTTCTGTTCCTAGTCAGGGCACATGCCCGGCTTATGGGCTCAATCCCCAGTAGCAGGCGTACAGGAGGCAGATGATGAATGTTTCTATCTCTCTATTCCCGCTCCATTCCTCTCTAAAGTCCATAAAGATACTAAAAAAGAAAAGGTCCCATTTTGTCTTTTCTTTAAAATGTATTTTTTCTTGTTGACAATATAATAGATGTCTCCCATTTTTCCATTTACCTGCCTCTACCCAGCCCCTACATGCCCCCTCCCACCCTTTCATCTTCAGCAGGACTAAGGTCAAAGCCATTGCCCAGCCCTAACCGGTTTGGCTCAGTGGATAGAGCATCGGCCTGGGGACTGCAAGGTCCCAGGTTCGATTCCGGTCAAGGGCATGTTACCTTGGTTGCAGGCTCCTCCCCAGTAGGAGGTGTGCAGGAGGCAGCTGATCGATGTTTCTCTCCCATCAATGTTTCTAACTCTCTATCACTCTCTCTTCTTTCCTGTAAAAAAAAAACCCCAATAATATATATATATTTTAAAAGCCATTGCCCAGAATTTCCGCTCCAGACTGAGGTCCAGTCCAGTCCAGCACCTGGCCAGCTTCACAGCTGCAGTCCATTGCGTGTGGGGTCTGCATGGTCACGGGCCATGTGGCTTCTAGGGACACATGATGGGCTAGTGCACGGGTCATGGAATGAGCTAGAAAGAGGAATGCAAGCTGCAAGCAAGAGGGAATTCTTTGTCCTGGGGATTTGACCCTTTCAAGATTTTGCCCACTTGCGGTGGCTCCACCCCCTCCAGCCAATTCTCTTTTTTCCAGGGTAGACGGACAGAGAAGCACCGTCCCTGCATTCCTCCAACTTCACTGCACATGTGTCATCTCCCGCCCCATATCCCAGGCCTTCCCCACACTGTCTGTGCCCATGGGCTCTGCGTCTGTGTGTGTCTGTTCTTTGCTTAATCTCTTCCCTGTCCCCGAATGGCAGGGCACGGACTGGTGGCCGCTGGGGAGTGTGAAGCTGTCCAGAAGACCACGCTTACAATGTCGTCTCCCTTTTGCTCCCTTCCTATTTTATTTATTTCTTTTAAATATATTTTTATCGATTTCAGAGAAGGGAGAGGGAGAGGCAGAAAGAAATATCCGTGTGAGAGAATCATGGATCGGCTGCCTCCTGCCCGCCCCACACTGGGGATGGAGCCTGCAACCCGGGCATGTGTCCTGACCAGGAATCGAACCGTGACCTCCTGGTTCATAGTTCGACACCCAACCACTGAGCCACACACAAGCAGCCGGGCTGATCTCTTCCTATGTGAATATGAACTAGCGAATTACGACAGTCACAAATCTATCAGAGGTGGCCCACGACCTCCTGGAGGCCTGACCCTAATCATCACGATCGTGTTCTTGGGAACGCAGTGGAGGTCGTGCGCACGCCCATTCAGTCTTGAGGATCCTGGTGCCTACAGCCAAGAAGAAGCCGGGAAGGGTGCCTAGTGATCTGAACAGCTGTCCATACAAACGGGATGGAGAGCACTCCCAGTGTTGTTCCTGACAAATGCGAGTAATCCAGGCTGCTGGCGGACGGCGGGCTCCGGCTGTGTAAACGGCAGCCATCACTCCTGTTTTGAGGTACAGCTTCAAGATCATCGCCCCAAGCCATCTGGCCTCTTGTGAGGTGCCCTCGGGTGGCTCGTTCTATCTCTGCTCTCCACTCTCAAATGCCTGTAACTCAGCCCTGCAACACATGCAACGTGTTTGCTGCGGAGTAAAACACGCAGCAACATCAAGTCTTTCCTGGGGAGAGATTTCATTAGAGGGAAGAAGAGGCGAGGGAGGAGGAGGAAAAGCAAACTGAACACTGGCACATTCCATGCTGTTTTTAAAGGGGGAGGGGCCCCACTTGGTTTGGCTCAGTGGATAGAGCGCTGGCTTGAGGACTGCAGGGGCCCGGGTTCAATTCCGGTCAAAGGCATGTCCCTCGGTTGGTTGCAGGCTCCTCCTCGGTCGAGGCAACCAATCACTGTGCTTCTCTCTTGATGTTTCTCTCTGGCTTTCTTTCTTTCTCTCTCTCTCTCTCTCTCTCTCTCTCTCTCTCTCTCTCTCTCTCAAAACCAATGGGAAAATATCCTCAGGTGAGGATAAAAAGAAGAGGGGGTGTGTGCACTTTTGGTTTCTTATCGATCAATTACCAGTGAAACTCTCCAGACCTACATTCCTTGCTTCCTTTCCAAGCTCACTCAGGGGACGCTGGCAGGATGTGGTTCCTCACTGGCTATTGGCTGCCGTCCGCTGTCAGTTCCTTGCCATGTGGGTCTCTCTGTAGGGCAGCTCACAACATGGCATCTGGCTTTCTCAGAGCCAGCGAGAGGGGAGGAGAGGGCAAGCAAGACGGGAGCCAGAGGCTGTATGTCACCTGATCTCGGAAGTGACACCCCATCATTTCTGCTACATCCTCTCAGCCAGAAGCCACGTAGCTAACAGTCATTGGGTGCAGCTCAGGGTGGCGATCACACAAGGGCATGGGTAGCAGGGGGCTGTTCTAGAGGCTCTGTACTGAAGGAGTGAGTTTTTTTAACATTTAATTTTTTTAGAGCGGTTTCCTGTCTACCTCCTACCCCCTATTTTTTTCCTACACAAATTGTTTTCCGGGGGGGCTCTGCGGCTCATGTAACCCTGCCCCTGACCCCCCACTTAGGGCCTCCAACAGCAACTCTGGAACCTACATTTAGGAGAGTCAGTGGTTCACTGTGATAAACTCTTCAATTATTGCTCAGATGGCTCGGCACCCTTCAACTTCAAGGTAACTGCCTCTCCACCACCCCACCCAGATATTCGCTAAAATAATCTAGGCTTAGGGCATCGAAAATCACCACTACGCCCCAAGTGTCGAAGAAGGGAAAACACTGTCAAATGACTCAAGTCAGAGACTTTAAAGGGATATCATAATGTTGGACAAAATAAACTGATGAACAAAATAGGTCCAGAGGCAGGGATGCATGGAATAGACCGATTCAGCTCAGATGGGAGGGGTGTGGGGGGGATGGGAAGAGATTATACATGTATGCATAGCCCATGGCCACAGACAACAGTGTGGGGAAGGTCCTGGATGGGGTGGGGGCTAAGTGGAGGGTGGAAAAGTGGGGGGAAAATAGGGGACATCTGTAATACAGTCAGCGATAAATAAAAATTACACATCTGTGTGTGTGTGTGTTTGTGTCTGTGTGTCATTGTTTAAAGAAACTGAATAGGAGAGATTTTAGAGCAGCGGTTCTCAACCTGTGGGTCGAGAACAGCTAGCAGGGTCTCCTAAGACCATCAGAAAACACAGATATTTACATTAAGATTCATAACAGCAGCAAATTACAGTTATGAAGTAGCGACAAAAATAATTTTATGGTTGGGGATCACCACCACATAAAGAACTGTATTAAAGGGTTGCAGCCTTAGGAAGGTGGAGAACCGCTGTTTTAGAGGATGAGAATCCTATTTTGTAATTCCAAAAGTTGTGGTCCTTCCTGTTATTTCATAGGAATTTATGGTCGATTTAGGCCTGATGTCCTGTGCAGGGTGACTCAGGGGCAGCTTCTCAATCTGATCCCTTGGAGGTTGGTGTGTCCACCGGAAGTGGAGGATCCTCTTTTGGAGGTTCCCTGTCGCCTGGGAAATCCCGGTGCCTGAATCCAGCCTGTCAATGCTTAGTTTGATTACAGTCCTTTCAGCCCATTCCCCAAAGCACAGTCAACTTGGCACCACCTGTAAGTTTACAAACAAATATCACCCAGTGATCCTGCTTAGGACTGGGCCTTGTTTAAACCTTTGGGAGCCCAGCCGGTGTGGTTCAGTGGTAGAGCATCGATCTATGAACCAGAAGGTCACGGTTCAATTCCCGGTCAGGGCACTTGCCTGGGTTGTGGGCTCGATCCCCAGTGTGGGACATTCAGGAGGTATGCAGCCAATCAATGATTCTCTTTCATTATTGATATTTCTCTCTCTCCCTCCCTTCCTCTCAGAAATGTGTGTGTGTACATATACATATATTTAAAAAAGGCTTTGGGAGGCAAGTGTCTTGAAGAGCAGATACTGAAGAAAAAAATAGATGGTTAAAAAGTGGGAACTGTATTTTGCTTTCTAAGAGGTAGAGCCCTGGATTCACAATTGAGGAAAAGGAACCCTTTGGCCGAAACCGGTTTGGCTCAGTGGATAGATCGTCAGCCTGTGGACTGAAGGGTCCCAGGTTCGATTCCGGTCAAGGGCATGCACCTTGGTTGCAGGCACATCCCCAGTAGGGGGCGTGCAGGAGGCAGCTGATCGATGTCTCTCTCTTTGATGTTTCTAACTCTCTATCCCTCTCCCTTCTTCTCTGTAAAAATCAATAATATATATATATATATTTAAAGTATCCCTTTGTTTTGAGAAAACAATTACTATGGGCCTCTTAGTTATACAAATATTAAACAATTGGTACCTGTTGTTATTAGGGAAGGCTAGATCTTACTGATCCCAGGACTCCAATTTGACGGCAGAAATTGCACGCGCTTTTCTGGGGAATGGCTGTTCCTTTCCTCAGTAAATCTGACTGTAAGTCACTGTTGCTTGGGGAGGTGTTACATGTGCTCTTGTGTTAGCCGTTCACCGGAAGCCCAGCGCTGAGAACCTGAGAGCTGAGGGACCTGCAGGCCCGAGTCCCCCTCCGCTGGCCCATTGCCACAGCAGGGCACTGACTCATCCTGCGCTGGCCAGGAAATGTAAAATTAGCCCTTTTCTTGGGATGATTTGAAGGCTCATGTTTCTAGGGAAGGATGGGCTCACTGTGTTTCATCAGGGGTAGAGTTTCATTTTGGAACAGAAAATAAGGATGCAGGGAGGAGGCCTTGAGCTTGGGTGATGGGAAAATGTCCCCCTGCCCCAGCCCCCTACTGGGTAAATAGTTTTCGATATCCCCCTGTGTGTTACCCGCTCCCTGAGGCACACATTGTATCTGCTTTGCTTCTCACCGTGTCCTCACCTCTAGCGTGATGCCTAACACGCTACAAGCAATAAACATACACTTGCTGAATAAACGCCTGGTAGAATGAATACATGCTAAAACTGTTGACCAGA
Source organism: Lasiurus cinereus (assembly GCA_011751065.1). Lineage (NCBI taxonomy): Eukaryota > Metazoa > Chordata > Mammalia > Chiroptera > Vespertilionidae > Lasiurus > Lasiurus cinereus. Next base: position 102,775 of record JAAGEH010000411.1, on the reverse strand, counting down.
GTATGGCTGAAGCTATAGCACTCTTAACATAATTTTACCTTAAATTATATTTTTTTCCTTACTCTTATTATTTTTTAAAACATATTGTTTTTTTATTGACTTCAGAGGGAGAGGAAGATAGAAACATTAGTGAGAGAACCATGGATCGGCTGCCTCCTGCACGCCCCACACTGGGGATGGAGCCCGCCACCCAGGCATGTGCCCTGACCGGGAATCGAACCATGACCTCCTGGTTCATAGGTCAACGCTCCACCAGTGAGCCACGCCCGCTGGGCTGCTCTTATTATGTTTAAGATACAAGGTTTATAGGAAAAATACAAAGAAAAATGGATCCCCTGGTCACCCGGCTTTTAAAGAACCACCATGCGGGTCCTATTTCCAGGGTGTTCTCTGTATCTGGCCGGACACGGGTTTACTTTCCAGTGCACGGGGACGATGTCTGAGAGGCAGATCTCATGATTCATCCACACAAAAACGAAAGCGAGTCCCGACTTCAGCCATCCTTTCCTTTCCGAGTGACACAGGGTTCCCGTGGAACGCTGGGTCCTGAAACAAAGGCTCGCCCGGGCAGCTGTCCCTCCACCCAAGTTCATTTCCTTCCAGAAGTGGGCCGAGGGTCAGAGCCCCGGAGGGAGGCTGCATCCCCAACAGCAGCAGCTTGGAGGGGAGTTATTCTTCTGGAAAGGACACCATGTCCGATTCTGGCCTGGCTCTTCGGTTTCCTGGAGCCCCTCTTTCGAACAGGGGGAGCAGAGCCTCTGCATTGCGCTGAACTTGCCCGGCTCTCATGAACTTTGCCTCGGTTCACTGGAGAGGGGGGGGCTTCGCGTCCCCCGAGACTTCTCACATTCTGTTGTGAAGCAGCTGTTTCCAGAGGCCTGTTCTCCTCACACCCACACGCGCCTGGAAATAGCAGCGTGTCCCTCCCCGTACAGTCTGTGCTTTCAAAGGCACAGTTCGCTCAGGCCTGCCTTTCCGTCTCGTTCGTTTTTCTTTCTGGTAAACAAGGAACCGGGCTCTTCTGTTCCGCTGGTGACGACTGACTTGCAGAACACTGCAACCCTGGGAAGCGGCGCAGTGATCAAATGCAGTGGATGTGAATCAGGAAAAGAACCAACTTTCGATGCTTGATTTATTTTTATTTTTATTTTTGGAAAGTGTCGGCTCTTCTGGCACAAAGGGAATTGTTGTGTGGACATAGCCGGGGTTTATGTATGAGAACTTACAGAAGAATACCTCCCTCCTGCAGAAGCAGGCTCTGGAATTCACATAACATAAAACAAAGCTTTTTAAAGGGAACAGTTCAGTCGCATTTAGTAATATTCACAATGTACCACTGCCACCTCTACCTGGGTCCAAAATACACCCATCACCCCAAAAGAAACCTCAGTAGCCATGAAGTGGTCACTCCCTCTTTCGCCCTCTGACCCTCAGAATGGCAGCCACCATTCTGTCTTCTTCCGCTGTGGCTTTACCTGTCTGTTCTGGACATTTCAGGATTCTTTTGTGTCTGGCTTTTTTTTTTTTTTAAATATACATATATTTCATTGATTTTTTACAGAGAGGAATAGAGTTAGAAACAAGGATAAGAGAGAATCATGGATCAGCTGCCTCCTGCATACTCCCCATTGTGCCTGCAACCAAGGTACATGCCCTTGACTAGAATTGAACCTGGGACTTTTCAGTCCGCAGGCCAATGCTCTATCCACTGAGCCAAACTGGTTTTGGCTAGCTTCTTTCACTTTGTATAATATTTTCAAGGTTTATCAACAGCATAGCATGTATCAGAACTTCGTTCCTTCTTATGGTTGAATAATAGTCCTCACATGTACATACAACATATATACCTGTGTAGCCATCAATCGGTGGCTGGACATCTGGGTTGTTTCTGCTGGTAGACACAAATCCACAGGTCCAAAATGGTGTCACTCGTGCTAACGGCCCATGCTACCGAAGCGAGACTGAATTCCTGATCTGACTGCGTTTCAGCCTCTCCCAGAAACATCACCTGGCCCCCTGGTCTTGGATTTGCTGGTCAAGCGCCAGTGAGGTGTCTGAGCTGGTGGGCGCTCTCCATCCGCCACAGGAGGAAGAGGCAAAACCCTAAGAAAGACGCCTGGACACAGGAATGGTCCTTTCTATTCTTTCCTTAACAGCTCCCTTGCCTACCCTTTTTCCTGCAAAAACCCTCCACGTAGCACCACCACCCCCTGTAGAGTCCTTCTAGTTGCTAGATGGGATGCTGCCCTCAATTAAAGCCAAGTAAAGCTCAAATGTACTCAATTTAAATTTTTTAACACTTTATCTTTGGGCTATTGCAAACAGTGCTGTTGTGAACACTGGCAGACAAGTATCAGTTTGAGTCCCTGTGTTACACATTTGGGGGGATGTACCTAGGAGCGGAATTGCTGGTTCTGATGGTAATTCCCCATCTAACTTTTTGAGGAACCGCCAAACTAGTTTCCACAGTGGCTGTACATCTTATATTCCTACCAGTAATGCACAATGGCCCCGATTTCTCCACATCCCTACCAGCACTTCCTTGTTTTTCCCCCTACTTTTAATATATATATTGATTTCAGAGAGGGAGGGAGAGGGAGATAGAAACATCAATGATGAGAGAGAATCATTGATCGGCTGCCTCCTGCACCCCCCTCCCCACTGGGGATCAAGCCAATAACCCAGGCATGTGCCCTTGACTGGAATTGAACCCCGGACGCTTCAGCCTGCAGGCCAACACTCTATCCACTGAGCCACACCTGCGAGGCATTCTCCCTACTCTTTTGATGATAGTAAGCCTAGTGTGTTAGCAGTGGTACCTCACTGTATTTTTGATTTGCATTTCCCTAAGGACTAATGATGTTGAGCATCTTTTCAGGTGTCCCTTGACCATCTGTATATTTTCTTAGGATAAATGTCTATATAAATCCTTTGCCATGTTGAAATTGGGTTGTCTTTTATGTTAAATTGTAAGTTGTTTACATATTCTGGACACTAGCTCCTTATCAGATATGTGATTTGCAAATATTTTCTTTCATTCTGTTGGTTGTCTTTTCAGTCTCTTGATGATGTCCTTGATGCACTTAAAGTCTCTTAATTTTGATGAAGTTCAATTTCACTGATCCTTTCTTACCCAAAGGCTGAAGGAGGCTAGTTTTCCCCAAGTTTAGCTGACCAGCCATCTAATTTAACCCTCAAAATGCTGTGGGAATGTGTTTGTCCTGGTTGCAAAAGTGCACAAACAGGTTTCATTTGAAGACCAAGTTCATTTAAAACCATCATAGCTTTATATTTAGCTGTTTACAAACTGTCTTATGTTAGAAAATCCACTGTTGTAAATCTAGCGCTTCTTGGCTAGCATATGTTAATTGGCTGGAATATGTTAATTACCACTGGGGTTTAGCCTACCAGGCTGTTTAGAAAGGATGTAGTACAAAGTTGATAGCACCCAGTATTGTATCTCCAGCTCAGACCTCCCTTCTAGATTCTGGACTTCAACTGCCTGATGACATCTCCTCATGGGTGTCTAATAGGCATCTCAACATTAGAACATTCCAGACCAAAACCATGTTTTCTCTCCCACCCTTTACATGCTCAGCCTTCTCAGCTCTACATGTCAGCTCCATGCTCCCAGTAGCTCATGCTAAAGCATTGCATCCATCCTTGATTCCTTTCTTTCCGCCACATCCTAGATTCAGATCATCAGCAAATTCTGCTTGCTCCACCTTCAAAATATGGACACATCTTGAGTTGGACACTTTACTCCCATGGGTAACAACCAGCTGCACCACATCTTGGTAGCCGAGATGCTTGTCTCCCCATGGAGACAAGAGACATGAGGATGTTCCCCTTCCGCCCCATAGCATCTTCTCCACACACAGCCAGAGGGATCCTTTCTGCTCCCGTCGCGCATGCCCCTGCCCCGGCTCACTCTGCTCTAGTGCCCAGACCTTCTCGCTGTTTCTCGAGCACTCCACTGGCGGTGTACTCTGTCCCTTCTGCCAGGAACACTCCCCTCCATATGGCCACACAGCTCATCCCTC
>JAAGEH010000411.1:0-98722 GCA_011751065.1 Lasiurus cinereus | reverse complement strand
ATCATAACCTGGCCACTCAGTGTATTTTTATTGTTTGGCATTGTTTCCTCCAACACACACACACACACACACACACCTGAATGGCTGAATAAAGAAAAATTCGGCCTTCCACGCTCATTGTCTGACTTTCCTTCATCAATGTGAAGACTAGAGGGACTGGATGCATCGTTGTTTCTGTTTCCTGCGGACTCGGAGGTCAATGCTGCCATGCTCTTTCTGAATTCCCAAGTTCATTAATTTTTCAGAGGAGTGTCTCCATTCACGTGATACGGCCCATTGTGTTTCTAATCCGCGCTACGAGTTGCTAAGTGTGCACTCACACAATAGACCTTCCCACTTTGAAGAAACCATTATGGCTTTCCGTGTGGAGTCCCCGAGGATTAAAGCCAAGCCCCGAGCTTACGGGGAGTGCCCCATTCTTGTGACCTGTCAGGCCCCCGCGTCAGCTTAGCGATGAATGATCCCAATTCACGAGGTTCCAGGAACTGCGATCGCATCAATGACAGACGGCGGACAACAGAGAGCGGTGGCTCTTTTTGCTTCCTCTTTTGTAACCCACAGGAAACGCGAGCCAGTGTTTCAAGGTGTTGCTGTTTTTTTGTTTTTTTTGACCCTTTTCAGCTGGAGAGAAAGAGTCTGGCATTCAGCCCAGGCCGGTGTGGCTCAGTGGATAGAGCGTCAGCCTGTGGACAAGGGTCCCAGCTTTGATTCGGGTTAAGGGCATGTGCCCAGGTTGTGGGTTCGATCCCCAGTAGGGGACGTGGAGGAGGCAGCTGATCAATGATTTTTCTCTCATCACTGATGTTTCTCTATCTTGCCCTTAATCTCTGAAATAAATAAAAATGTTATTTAAAGAGTAAAGTAAAACCTTCTCCTGAGGATGCTCTTGAGAGCTGGAGCATCTGGAGCTGCCTCAACTAGAAATGCTTGGGGTTCCCCTGCCATCCACACACGGGCTGGCTGGGCGCCATGACTGGTTGGTGCAGGTAACCAGAGCACCTGGCTCAAGAGGGGACCCAGTCTGCTATGCTGTTTATGCCCCAGAGTTCCCCAGTTGGGCAGAGAGGCTCAACTTTTTCTTAAAGCACATCCTTGCTTTCCCCAGTCCTGCTTTCCTCACCGCCTTCCCAACTTCTCCGGCAAGCAGCCCCCAATCCGTGACCTGCCCACGGACCCCTGTCTCAGGCGGTACTTCTGGGGAACCTGACCCAAATCAACGTGCAAGTTCACTTCCAAGATATTCCTCTTGTGGATGAATATGTGGGGCTGGGCATGCCAGGACAACATTTCTAGCAAGTTCCTCACATGTGGGGGAGCCACCAGCATTGCTTTAAGACTCGCACGCACAATTTTCACCCCCCCCCCCGTCTGGCACAAGGCGTGGCCGACTGGACAGCAATTCAATCTCAAGCAGATTGTTTCTGGGTGAGAGACACTGGGTGCTGGGCAATCTCCTTCGAACCAGCCAGAATCATCCATGTGAGTGTCCCATGTGTGTCCGCTCTGTCGAGGCTGGAAGCCAGTAGTGACTCAACGAGGTCGCCAGAGCCAGCCGCTGCATTTGTGCCGGGTCATCTTGTCTCAGGGGCTCAGATGGAATGTCCGAAGCCCTCCTGCGAGGGTCAGCTCTTCTGTGGGAAAGGCCGCCATGTCCAAGTTTGAGCTCCGAAGGTGGCTGGCTGGCTCCTCCCGGCCCTCCGCTCAGAGGGAGGGCAGCCCGGGAGCTCCCCTCGGGGAGCGGACACGAGGTTCAGCTGTTCCTGGTGCCCCCCCCCCCAGGCCCCGGATTCTTGGTTCCCATCAGACCTCGCACAGATGGCCACGAGTCTGATGCCACACCCCGAATGGAATGTACCTCTGGGTGGGCCAGGAGCCCCCCCCTTTCTATGTTTCCTGTTCCTCCTCCTCCTCGACCCGGCACAGGGGTCAGAGGTTGGCCTGAAGCAGTCACATGTTGCCAGCACACGCTGCAAGTGAATGGTCACGGCCAGCATTCCACAGGGTCGGTCAAGGCCTTCTGCAGATTGTCCACGCTTTAAGACCAGTGCGCCAAAGCTGCATCTGAAAGCATCTCTTCTGCCGAAGCCGGTGTGGCTCAGTGGATAGAGCGTCTGCCTGCAGACTGAAGGGTCCCAGGTTCGATTCCACTCAAGGGCATGTACCTTGCTTGCGGGCACATCCCCAGTGAAAGGTTATGCAGGAGGCGGCTGATCGATGTTTCTCTCTCATCGATGTTTCTAGCTCTCTGTCCCTCTCCCTTCCTCTCTGTAAAAAACCAATAAAATATATAAAAAATAAAAATAATAAAAGCATCTCTTCTCAGAGGGACCCCTCTCTGCCAGGGTTTTCTCCTGAACAAACCTCAACGCCTTCACATTGCAAATGAAACGAATCCCCTTCTGTTTACCTTCGCGGGGCTTTCTACTGAGCTTCCCTGCTCGAACGCATGCTGAAGGAAAGGCAGAACTCTGGTGAGAGACATGATATTTGTCACATATGCCAGCTTCACCTCTGACACGCCTCGTGTCCTTCTGGGGCAGCCAGCGGGGAAGGTGCCCGTGAGCACTGCTCTCGCTGGCAAGTGCCTCGCTCTCCGCCCTCTCACCTTCCCACTGAGGATCTTTCCACCAACGCCCCTCGCTCAGCAGTGACCACGTCTATCGCAGAGGTGATGCGCCCCAGGTGGGGGCCTGCGTGGAATGTTCTTGTGGTTCCGTGCTGGGAGGGCTCTACCTCCTCCAAATCACTGGCAGGCTCTCCTGCTTCGGCAACATGAATCACCGCTTGCCTATTTTTTCCTGCTTGAGCCAGCCACCAGGAAGCTTGCAGCCAAATTCTGGCTCATCTTTGGAGTGGAACCTGCATGATTTTTTTTCTATTTTCTTCCTGGTTTCATCCATCTGCACTATACACACACACACACACACACACACACATACATACACACACACCATATAAGACGAAACCCAACTTTTCCAGTTAAAATATAGAGTTTGGGATATACTTGCCCTATAAGACGACAGACACCCAGCGTATAAGAGGAGCCCCAACTTTTGAGAAGATTTTCCTGGACTAAAAAGTCATCTTACATGCAGAAAAATACAGTTATGTATGTGTGTGTGTGTATACACACACACACACACACATATACATATATATATGGAGAGAGAGAGAGAGAGAGAGAGAGAGAGAGAGAGAGAGATTGATTTATTTCAGACCAGGAATCTAACTGTGACCTCCTGTTTCATAGGCCGACGCTCAACCAGTGAGCCATGCTAGCCAGGCCATCTGCACTTTCCTAGGCCCCGAGTTTTGCGTTTTATACCCATTTCATCTCAGGAAACCTAGAAAGCCTTCTAGAATACTTTACATATCAAGGCAGGGGGTACATAGAGTATTATAATCATCCCCGATTTTGAAAACCTTTATCAAACCCCTTCTCACGCATCTTTAATAAAAGCACCAAATATATTACCGAACAGCAAAAAAAAAAGAACAATGGGCAGAGAATCTGAATAGACATTTTTTCCCCAAGAAGATATGCAGATGGCCAACAGACGCATGAAAGATGCTCAACATCGCTAATCATCGGAGACATGCACATCAAAACCGCCATGAAGTGCCACCTCACATCTGTCAGAATGAATGGCATCAGCAAGACCAGAAGTCACAAGTGCTGGAGAGGACGTGAGAAGAGGGAACCCTCATGTGCTGTTGGTGGGATGTGTGTTGGTACAGCCACAGTGGGAAACACAATGGAAATTCCTCAAAAAAAATTAAAACAGAACTACCATATGACCCAGCAATTCCACTTATGGGTATTCATCCAAAGGAAAGGAAAACACACTAATTCAAAAAGATTTATGAGCCGCTATATTTCGCAGCATCATTTACAATAGCCAAGATAGGAAACACCCTTCCTCCTGCTGAGCGAACAAATACAGAAAACGTGGTACATGTGCACAACCGAGTGTCACTCAGCTACAAAAAGAATGAAATCTCGCCGTTTGTGACCACACGGATGCGCCTTGAGGCATTATGCTGAGTGAAATAAGTCACAGACAAAGACAAATACCATGTGATCTCACTTACATGTGGAATCTGAAAATACAAACACAAAAGCCCAAGTTCATAGACACAGAAAACTGATTGGTGGTGAGAAGCAGGAGGGTTGGGGGTGGTAGGCAAAATGGGTAAGGGAATCGAAAGGTACAAACTTCTAGTTAGTTACAAAATAAGTCATGGGGTGTAATGTATAGAAAGGTGAGTACAGTTGATATGCTGTGTTATATATTTGTAAGTTGCTAGGAGAGTAAATCTTTTTAATATATCTATATTTTTATTTATTTCAGAGAGGAAGGGAGAGAGAGAGAGAGAGAGAGAGAGAGAGAAACATCAGTGATGAGAGAGAATCATCAATCAGCTTCCTCTTGCACATCCCACACTGGGGATCAAGCCCGCAACCCAGGCATGTGCCCTGATCAGGAATCGAACCATGACCTCCTAGTTCATAGGTCAATGCTAAACCATGTGGCTGGGTGAGAGTAAATCTTAAAAGTTTTCACCACAAGAAAAAAACCTCTTTAACTATGTATGACGACGGATGTTAACTAGACTTATGGAAATCATTTCACAATATATACAAATATCAAATAATATCAAATCATTATGTTGTACCGTATACCTGAAACTAATATGTCAATTATACCTTGACATCAAGGTATAAATAAATCAAGAAGTAGCCTATATTCTGACATGGGATTCGCATTTACAAGGACAATTAAAATGTCAGCTCTCGTGACAAAGAGGGGGTAGGGGGGTGGGGGAGGGATCCGGATACAGGGTAGCACTTGCCAAATGTGTGCAAAATGAGCAGGAAAAGAACATTTTTTCCTATTTGAGAAAACAAGCTGAGGTCAGAGGATGTTGGACAGAGGAAGTGGTCGGGGGAAATGTCCCATGAGGCCTTGAGGCATGGATCTCCTGGCAGCAGCCCCAGGCGACTAAACAAAAACCTATAAAGCATAAGAGCACATCTACCATTATGGCTCCGCATCAGTTATTCCAAACGATTTGTCTCTCCTTTGCGAGATATTTGCGAGAGGCGGTCTGGTCATCTTAGCATGGGATGTATTTCCTCTCATGTAACATTTACTTCAAAATGATTATCTGAGCAACCAGATCCAGTGGGAAAGGAAGCGGGGAAGAAGGTCGAGAGGAAGAGAGTTATGGAATTGTTCGTCCTTTGCAGTGACCACAAACATTTCTGTCTTTGTTTTCTTTTGTTTCTTTCATTGTTTGGGGGGACATTACTCAGGAAACAGTTTTGAAGAAAAACCCAGAAAAGCACAAATCAGAATAATAGTTAATAAAAATAGTACCTATGGAATAGTTCCCACATGGAATCTAACCATGACCAACTTTTGGAAAAACTCAAGCCCCAAACACACACACTGAGAGTCTTAGGGTGTAAGTGAGCTTTAGACCATTGGCATAGAATTGGAAATGTATGAGCTGCAAATGGTTCAGAGGTCTCATCAAAGCAGGTCTTTGTTTGTAAGCTTAAATTTGGCAATTTTTTTCATGCTAGTCATTGAAAATGATGCTGAAGCTAAATTCAAAGACTCTAAATAGCCCAGTCAGCATGGCTCAGTGGTTGAGCGTTGACCTATGAACCAGAAGATCAGTTTGATTCCAGGTCAGGGCACATGCCTAGGTTGTGGGCTCGATCCCCAGGAGGGTGTGTGTGCAGGAGGCAGCCAATTAATGGTTCTCTCTCATCATTGATGTTTCTACCTCCCCATCTCCCTTCCTCTCTAATATTAATAAAAATAATTTATATATATTAAGACACTCAAGGCAGGTTTGTAAACATCCCTGTGAGTTGGAGTGAGAGCTTGGCAGAGGGAGAGGTTTTTACTCTAGAAATGTTCATCGGTGGGATGGACTCCGGAAGAAGGACACTAAACGCAGTCAAGGGTGATGGTACGTGCTGGGCCTGCCTCTGATTGGGACCTCGGACTGTCAGTCAGGCTTATACCCCGCAACAGGCCATGGAAAGCTCCCTCTGAAAATCTCCCATGGCCTGACTCCTACCTGGGGTTGAAGCATACACACAATCACACACACACACACACACACACACACACACACAATCACACACACACACACACACACACACACACACACACACACACACACACACACACAGGCCTATGTGCATCCATTATCTATTGCCACAAACAATGCTGCCTATCAAATCCCCCCAAAACTCACGAGTCTCTAGGTCACAGTGGTTCTCAACCTTCCTAATGCCGCGACCCTTTAATACAGCTCCTCATGTTGTGGTGACCCCCAACCATAAAGTTATTTTTGTTGCTACTTCATAACGTAATTTTGCTACTGTTGTGAACCGTAATGTAAATATCTGTGTTTTCCAGTGGTTCTCAACCTGTGGGTCATAACAGTAGCAAAATGACAGTGATGAAGTAGCAACAAAAATAATTTTATGGTTGGAGGTCACCACCACATGAGGAACTGTATTAAAGGGTCGCGGCATTAGGAAGGTTGAGAACCACTGCCCTACCTTGGGGGGCAGTTGGGGGAAAGCAGGCCAGCAGGGTGGGGGCAATTGGTGGTTCTTTCTTTCTTTCTACATACATACTAGTGGCCTGGTGCACAAAATTCACGGGGGTGGGGGTGTCCCTCAGCCTGGTCTGCACCCTCTCCAATGTGGGACCCCTCAGGGGATGTCTGACTGCCAGTTTAGGCCCAATCCCCACAGGAAATCTGGGACCACTGGCTCCTAAGCCCTCACCTGCCTGATTTCTCCTAACCACTGTGCCTGCCGGCCTGCTTGCCCCCAACTGCCCCCCATTATTGGCCTTCTCACCCCTAACTGCCCCCCCTTGCCAGCCTGCTTGTCCCCAACTGACCCCCCTGCTGGCCTGCTTGCCCCCAACTGCTCCCCCCGCTGCCAGCCTGATCACCTCCAACTGCCCTCCTCTCCTGTCCTGATTTCCCCTAACCACCTCTGCCCCAGCCCTGTCACCATGGCTTTGTCTGGAAGGACGTCTGAAAGGTCTCCCAGTCTAATTAGCATATTACCCTTTTTTAGTATAGATTTTATTGATTTTAGAGAGGAAGGGAGAGAGAGAGAGAGAAACATCAATAACAAGAGAGAATTATTGATCGGCTGCCTCCTGCACACTCCTTACTGGGTCTGGAGCCCATAACCCGGGCATGTACCCCGACTGGGAATCAAACCATGACTTCCTGGTTCAGAGGTCGATGCTCAACCACTGAGTCACACCGTCCGGGAGGGTGGTTCTTTATTTTTGCTGTCCAAGACCTCTTGAAGCCTACTGCTTGGACTTGTGGACAGTCCCCTCCGCCACGTCATCCTGGCCAAATCAAGCCACAAGGGCAGCCTACACTGGAGGGATGGGGGACAGACACCGCCGTTTGGAGAGGCTCTGCATAGCCACAGGCCACAGAGTGAGGCCACATGAAGGGGTGAAGAACTGGGGTATCACTGCCATAAAGCTACCACGCCAGCGTTATGCATCTTTCTCTAATTCCTGGACAGTTCAGGCCACACGCGAACCATCAACGGAAGAATCCGGTAAAATTAAGTGGGGGTAGACAGTCTACCTCCAATTCCCATGGACATTTTTGGATTTTTCTCCCAGAACCAAAGGTAGAAATGAATACTCACATTGAAATACGATAGCCAGACTCTGAATTTTCCCATATGACAAATTATATGACTAATGTCCCCATCTGTACTTGAAACACACGAGCATATGGCTCCTGGAGATATGAGGGGCAGATGGGGGTTTCAGACAGGAAATGCATCATGTATATACACTGCAGCCGCGGAGAGAAGACACTCGGATTCAGTGCAGGGAATCGAACCTGCCATCCAGGAACTAAACCAGAGTGAGGGCTCTGGATCTGTGCCATCTCATGGGCTAGGCCAGAGCCAGCGCTGAGCTACAGGTTAGATAAAGGGGAGCTCTTGGCTTTTCCTGGCCCATCGATGCGTTGCTTCCCCCACACGTCACACCAAGGCCGGGGATCAAGCCTGCAACAGAGGCACACGCCCTTGACAGGAATCACACATGTGACCCTTCAGTCCAGGGGCCAATGCTCTAACCACTGAGCAACACCAGCTAGGGCAGTTATGCACTTGTAAGATTACACAGGACCACACATACGCATTGTCCCAGTGTCCGTTTCCTGGCTTTGATACGGCACTAAGATGACGCATGGTTTAATAACCACTGGAGAGAACTGGGAAGGATACACAGGGCCTCTCTGCACTACCTTAACAACTTTCCCTGGGTTTATAAAAAGTAAAAAAAAAAAGTCTATTTTGAAATTGATGAAACTGGATAATAGAATTCACATGACGGTGGCTCGCTAAATGGCAGCCACTGTCATGTGAAAGCTATCATCATCAGTTGTTCCCTTTGGAACATGGATTCAAGATGGCTGCCGAGTCCTTGTCACTCCTCCCGCCAGAGCGGCCTTCCCCCTCCCCCTGACTCCAGTGTGGCCCTGTCACTTGCTTTCACCAGTCGAATGGAGCCAAGTGTCTGTGTAACTTCCTTGCTGGGCCTGAGCCGCCGTGGGATACTCCCTCCTGGAACCACACTCTGAGGAAGGCAAGCTGGGGGGGGGTCACCCAGAGCGGAATGGGGTTCTCCAGGCCCCGCCCCAGCTGAGCTCCCAGCGGGCAGCCAGCACTCCCTCTCAGCCATGGGAGGGAGCCAGCTGGGGTATCCCAGCCCGGTGAGACCCCTTGATAGCCTGGATCCCCAACTGACAAAACACGGGGCAGCGTGATCCCCCTGCCACTGCCCGCCAGTCTGGCCTCCAGATGAGCAGAGCCCTAGGGGACCCCCAGGGGAGGTATGGACCATTTAATCTTAATCTGGAAGTTTCCCTGTCCTTGTCCTTGGCCCATGGGCGAAGGGCTGCAGAACAGCTAACAGGATGAGGGCCACCTTTGAAGACAGTCACCGCGCTTCACATTCCCCCAGTCATTCCAGGGCCGCACGTCTAGGACGATGTGCAGAAGGAAAGACGGAAGGAAAGATGGCCAGGATTTGTGGAAATGTATGGGTTCAGCCAGCAGGTGCGGGTGAAAGGTACTGTATTTTCCAGCGTATAAGATGACCCCCAACTTTTCCAGTTAAATATAGAGTTTGGGATATACCTGCCCTATGACACCCGGCGTATAAGATGACCCCCAACTTTTCCAGTTAAAATATAGAGTTTGGGATATACCTGCCCTATAAGATGACACCCGGTGTATAAGACGACCCCCAACTTTTCCAGTTAAATATAGAGTTTGGGATATACCTGCCCTATAAGATGACACCCAGCGTATAAGACGACCCCCGACTTCTGAGAAGATTTTCCTGGGTTAAAAAGTCGTCTTATACGCCAGAAAATACAGTAGGTCTTACTACCCTTCCATTAAAAACCCTCGCAAGGCTTCCAAGCTCATTCAGGGGAAAAGGCAAAGTCTCCAAATTCAGATGATGCTCCCCACCATCTTCTGTCTCCCTCTTCTAGCCACAGTGGCTCTCTGGCAGGTCCCTGGACACTCCAAGGGTGGCCTACAGCCCTGTTCTTTCCTTTACGGGGAGCCCTCTCCCCCAAGACGTCCCTGTGGCTTGCTGTCCACCTCCCTCAGGCTGCTTGGGTGCCACCGTCTCAGTGAAGTCTTCTAGAATCATCCTCTTACCACTGCAATGCTCTACCCCAGCCCAGGCTCTCCCGACCACCCCTCCATGGCGCTACCCGTCTTCCCTGCTATAAGCCTGTTACTGCTTACTCTGCTCATGACTACGATGCACATTCTGGAAGAGAAGGGAAGTTTGCGTTGTTCACTGCTGTATCTGAGAGCCAGGAACGGCTCCTGACACATGGCAGACACTCAAAAATTGGATTTGATTGAATAAATAACTAGTAACATTATTAACACGGGCCGACGAAACATGTGAATAGGGAGTCTATTGTATATCTTCACTGTCAGTTCGGGCTGCTGTAACAAAATACTACACTGTAGGCTTAAACAACAAACAGATTTCTCACAGTTCTGCAGGCTGGGAAGTCCAAGGTCAAGGCGCTGGCAGATCTGGTGTCTGGGAAGGGCTCTCTTCCTGATTCATAGACAGCTGTCTCCTTGAATCCGTACCTGGCAGAGAACAGAGAGTGGTAAGCTCTTTTGTGACTCTCATAAGGGCACTGATCCCATTTGAAGAGGGCCCATCCTCATGACCTCACCTAATCCTAATCACCTCCCAAAGGCCCCACCTCCTAATCCCCTCACACTGAGAGGGAGGATTTCAACCTGTGCCTTTGGGGGGTACACAAACATTCAGTACATAACAGTCGCCACTAGCTCCAGCCAGCACTTGAACTATATCCAAACTGAGATGTACTCTGTCAAATACACACTGGATTTTTTGTTGTTAATTCTCACCCGAGGATATTTTTTCCATTGGTTTTTGTTGTTGTTGTTGTTTTTGAGAGTGGGAGGGAGGGAGGACAGAGAGAGAGAGAGAGATGATGTGAGAGAGACATTATCAATTGGTTGGATCCTGCATGGACCTGGGGCTCCAACCTGCAACCCAGGTTCATGCTCTTTACTGGAAAGCAAACTCCATCCCTTTGGTGCACAGAGCCAACGCTCTAACCACTGTGCAACTCTGGCCAGGGCTACACACTGGAGTTTTTGTTTGTTGCTCTCCTCACTGGGGATGTTTTTTTGAGAGAAAGTGGAAGGGAAGGGGAGAGAGAGAGAAACATCAATGTGAGGAAGGTGGAGCCTGCAACCGAGGTATGTGCCCTTGACTGGAATTGAACCTGGCACCCTTCAGCCTGTGGGCCGATGCTCTATCCACTGAGCACACCGGCTAGAGTTACACACTGGATTTTAAAGACTTTAGTCCAAAAGAAAAGGATGTCAAATATCTCATAAATCCTCTTTTAATATTGATTACTTGTTGAAATAACATTTTGGATAGACTGGGTTAAATAAATCTATTATTTAAATCGTGTCATTTTCATCTGTCTCCTTTTACTTTTTTAATCGAGTTACTAGAACATTTAAAATGCGGCTCACATGACATTTCTCCCAGAGAGTGCTAAGCTCTATGCCTATCTTCACCACTCACACAGGCAGCCACATATAGAACAGGAGGCTGGCTGTTAGTGAGTTTGTTTGGCCGAAAGAAGAAGAAACATCGAGAGATTAACTGATACTTGGCCCGGCTTCCACAGGTTAGCAAAATCTTGCTCACGGCTCAGAGAGGATGGATGGGTTGGTGGTAAAACCGGAGTCTGCAAATATGAAGTTTATGGAGCTATAGCTGCAGTTAGGTGCACATATTCAACATATCCAGTCGTACTTGCATGCACGCTGCATGTTGTAACCTATTATTGAAAATATTGCTGATTAGCAGCTTATTCGAAGAGCCTTAACTAGCTATTTTCCATTTGAAATCGGATATAAAGACATCTGGATGGATCCTAACCTGCTTAGCATCCCTCATGATCACGTCTATCTGCATTCCTTTCAACGGCAGAAAAACAGAGGTGTGATGGTTTTTATTCCTTAGACAAAATATTTGTACCAGGTGCAGTTCTGGCTGTTGTGGATAGAGCTATGCAAAAAAAAAAAAAAAAGGTAAAAATTCTTGCTCTCATAAAACTTTCCTCAAGTAGGGCAGGCAGATAATAACCAGTAAATTAAAACAGGCTATTACCCAGCTGGCATGGCTCAGTGGTTGAGCATCAATCTATGAACCAGGAGGTCACAGTTTCATTCCTGGTCAGGGTACATGCCCGGGTTGGGGGCTTGATCTCCAGTAGGGAGTGTGCAGGAAGCAGTCGATCAATGGGTCTCTCTCATGGATGTTTCTCTCTCTCCCTCTCCCTTCCTCTCTGAAATCAATAAAAATATATTTTAAAAAAGAAAGAAGGTAAATGGGATGAGTTGTAAGTAACGGGGGGAACTCTTGCAGGGGCAGGAGCATAGGGGGTGCTGGGGCAGTGGGGAGGGGCGCACCGGGAAGCCGGAAGGCCAAGGCCTCTTTGGTGAGCGGTCCCGCAGCTGCCCAGCTGAGTGGGCACGGCTGCCAGGGAGAGGGAATGGCATATGCCAGGCCTGGAGGAGGGAGGGCCCGGAGATGGAGAACTGGCTCCCAGTGAGATGGGGAGCCCCCGGGGCTCTGGGCAGAGGGCTGGCGTGGGCTCTCTTCCTGCCAGACCACTGCTCTGCCTGCTCCTGGCGAGGAGGGTGCGGGGCCGAGACGGGGAGACTCAGGAGAAAACGATGCCTTAGTCACCAGAGAAGACGGCCTGGGCCCAGCGTGGCCCGGTGGAGTGGGGGGCAGTGGCTGGATTGGGGGTGTACTTCTTTCCCCTTCATCTCCTCGGGAGCTGACTAGAGCAGTGGTTCTCAACCTTCCTAAGGCCTCGACCCTTGCACACAGTTCCTCATGGGGTGGTGACCCCCAACCATGACATTTTGCTACTGTGATGCATCGTGATGTAAATATCTGCATTTTCCCATGGTCTCAGGCGACCCCTGTGAAAGGGTCGTTCAACCCCCAAAGGGGTCGCGACCCGCAGGTTGAGAACCACTGGACTAGAGGCAGTAAAGATCTGGGTGGCATACTGGGATCAAATCCGGCTGGTTCTGGTACCAAGAAGAGGCGGCTCCCTGCAGGCGCAAGCTAACGGTGCGATCTGGAACCCCAGCTGCCCGCTCCGGGCTGTGCATTCTGTCTCTGCAGCCACACACCTGCTCTCAGCGGGAAGGCAAGTCCCACGCCAGATGAGGGCCACTTCGATTTCTCCGAGAGCGAAACATCACGGCATTTGGTAAAGGTCGCAGGGAGGGTGTTCACGTTTACTTGTCGGGAATAAATAGGCATCGGGCCTGGCAAAATGCTAGGCCCCCATTGAGCGCTTAGTAAATGTCTTCTGCTGACCAAATGCTCATGAATGATTTCATGTACAGTGGCACCTCGAGATACGAGTTTAATTCGTTCCGTAACCTTGAGGCGTGGGAAACTATGAGATGCTCTAGTCGCGAGTCGCGGTAAACTGGTGGGTCGTGTGCAGCCGGCTGATCCACCTGATGACTCCTATCTCAAATGTTGCTTGTATTTCAAAGCAAAAATCGCTCGCTCGATGGCTCGTATCTCAAAAATCTCGTATGTTAGGGCACTCGTATCTCGAGGTACCACTGTATTTTGAGACAGAAGTACATTATGAAACACGTGCTTTGCATAGCCAGATTTTTGAAATACCTTCAACTTCTCCATCTTATTCCCTGATAGCCTCTACCCTATAGAACGGTACATCCTGAAAAGCTGTCATTTTACATAGCTGTTCTTTCCCATAGGCAGTTTTCCCAAGGAATTTAGTTTCCTCAGATACAGTATTATTCTCTGGAGGGGAGGGGAGAATAGGGAAAGGCGCATGGAGGGAAGGAGAGAGGGAGGGAAGAAAACACTATTTCCCTGCCCTCCCATAAGACCCTCAGCACCTGAATATGTCAGACCAGGTCCAACCTCCAGCTCCGCCACGAGGATGCTCAATCCGGGCATTCTAACTGCCCACTGGTGAAAGTCGGCATCATTATGGGTTGGCCAACACTCGCTCATGGAGTCACTCCCAGAGTCCCACGGGGCTTGTGTGATGCCAACTACAGGCAAGCCTCACCAAGGTTCCCGGGTGTGGGCAGGCGCCACCCGGGCCTTCTTACCCTCCCGGTGTCCTCCACTGGGCATGTAGCACAGGGGGAGCTTCTTTCCCTGGGACAGCCCTGCCTGTCCCGTCTGTGCCCCTGCCAACCTGTGGGCATCGGCAGAGTGGCCCCTGCTTATAGCCAGGAACCGTGGCTCAGAGAGATTGGGGTTGCTGGCTTTTCTAGCTCAGCGTTCATTAGGGCCACCTGTGCCTCAGGTCCCGCCTACTCCCCCTCCCCAGCTGCTCCCTTGGGGGGGTCGCACCCTGGGGATGCTCAGCCAAGCATCCCTGGCCCCCAGACCCTGAGATCTGCTGTCCTCTTTCTCCCTGGCTGCGGGAGGTGACCTTCTCTGTCTACATGGGTGGAACTGGGAGTCAGTGCACTCAGATGTTTGCTCTAGGAACGATGTAAAGGCTTTTATAGAGAAAAAGAAAACAATACTAGATTAGTGGCGAGATTCCCTCCATGAACTTCTAAGAAACAATGGTGCTTTACCCCTTCTTATTTGAAATTTCTTAGCCCGGCCGGCGTGGCTCAGTGGTTGAGTGTCCACCTATGAACCAGGAGGTCACGGTTGGATTCCCGGTCAGGGCACAGGCCCGGGTTGTGCGCTAGATCCCCAGTGTGGGGCGTGCAGGAGGCAGCCGATCCATGATTCTCTCTCCTTATTGATGTTTCTCTCTCTATATTCCCCTCTCCCTTCCTCTCTGAAGTCAATAAAAATATAATAATAATAGTAATAATAATAAGAAAGTTTTCTTAAATACGAATTAAATCTGTAGATTAGGGTTTCTCAACTTTGACACTTTAGGCAGGAAAGTGCTTTGTGGTGGGGCCGCCCCGTGCACTGTAGGATGCTTAACAGCATCCCTGGTCTCTGCTCACTGGGTGCCAAGAGCCCCCTCCCTGTTGCCCCACTGTGACAGCCACAAATGTCTCCAGACATTCCCAAGTGTCCCCTGGGGGGGGGATTCCCCCTGGTTGAGAACCACTGCTGTAGTTATAGATATAGTCACAGACATAGTATATCCACCGAAAGTGGACTGCAGCTCTTTTAACAAGCTACCCTAGGCCTGGCGGGCAGGGCTCAGTGGTGGAGCATTGACCCATGAACCAGGAGGTCACAGTTTGATTCCCAGTCAGGGCACATGCCTGGGTTGTGGGCTTGGCCTCCAGTGTGGGGCGTGCAGGAGGCAGCCAGTCAATAATTCTCTCTTATCATTGACGTCTCTCCCTCTCCCTCTCTGAAATCAATAAAAATAGATTTAAAAAACACAACCGAAACACAAGCTGCCCTAAAAGATGAGATGACAATGAATTCCACAAGCAGCAGGCTGACATTTTATAATTTCCAAACTACTGTTTTTTTTTTTTGAGTAGTTTTTTCAGCCCCAGCACCTCTTTAATTAAAAAGAAAAAAAAAAACCTTCAAGAAATTCGAAATCAGCTCTAATTCTTTCATCTCAGCGCAGATTTCCAAGTGCAAGTCGCCCGTCTAAACACCTGAGGAATCAGACAAGAGCCTCATCTGACGCTCGGAATTGCCAGTTGCTCATTCTGTAAAAGCAATTCCTTTCGCCTGCCAGCTCATCTCCGCTGCCCTGGTAATTCCCAGGCTGCTCAAATGCCACCTTTGCAAAAGCACCGCCACCACATAACCTCGCCGGCTTTGGCCCGTACTGAGGCTCTCCCACGCAGGCCTCTTGCAGAACCAGACAGCAAGGCCACGACACGGATGGGCAGGCAGCGGGCACCGTCTAGTGCCCCGGGCATCACCTCCCCGCCGGCATCCGTCTGAGAAGCACAGCGAGACCCGCCCGCGAGTGACCGTAAAAGAACAAACGCAGCGGCGGTCCTGATGGGCACGTGTCCCTGCCTCCCAGGACAGCCTTCGGCGGTCTGCTTCCCCCGCTAATAAAAACCATAAGCTTTTCGTACTTTTAGTAAAACTCTCCCTGTCCTCCTTGTTCCCGGCAACACGATTATTCACAATTCACTGAGGACGCCTTGGAAATTCCTTTACAGGATTGCTTACAGCTCTGGCTCTAATCACGGTATTTTAAAAAATATATTTTTATTGATTTCAGAGAGGAAGGGAGAGGGAGAGAGAGATAGAAACTATCAGTGATGAGAGAGAATCATGGATCGGCTGCCTCCTGCATGCCCCCCACTGGGGATTGAGCCCACAACCCAGGCATGTGTCCTGACCGGGAACTGAACCGTGACCTCTTGGTTCATAAATCCTTCAACTGCTGAGTCACACCGGCTGGGCTAATCATGGTGTTTTTTAGGTCATATATGTATAAAATAAGTTGTCCAACTGTATTTTTTTAAATATATTTCTGTTGATTTCAGAGAGGAAGGGAGAGGGAGAGAGAGAGAAAAACTATCAATGATGAGAGAGAACCATTGATTGGCTGCCTCCTGCACACCCCCCTATTGGGATCCAGCCCACAACCTGGGCATGTGCCCTTGACTGGAGTCAAACCCGGGACCCTTCAGTCCACAGGCCGAGGCTCTCTCCACTGAGCCAAACCAGCTAGGACCAACTGTAGTTTTAATAATGTAAAATATACACAGACCAGAGCTGGGGGTTAGGGTGCCTAATATTTTCTGAGAATACATACAAGATCAATGATATAATTTCTTCTTAACCTCCTCACCCCCTCATGCCTCGATTTTCACAGCCATAAGTAGGGAGCGAATTTTCTTTGGATTGAAGATAGCTTTTAAACACACACACACACACACACACACACACACACACACACACGATCTCAGAGAGGGAGGGAGAGGGAGCAAAACATCGATGATGAGAGAGAATCATCAATGGGCTGCCTCCTGCATGCCCCCTACTAGGGATCGAGCCCACAACCTGGGCATATGCTTTTGACTGGAATCAAACCCGGGACCCTTCAGTCCACTGGCTGACACCCTACCCACTGATCCACACCAGCCGGGGCGCCAGCTTTTGCTTTGAAAAGGCTGATTACGGAAGAGACCAACACCCTTCCTCAACCACAGGACACCTGTTTGGCAGCGCCATGGCAGATGGTGCTCGCAGAGCAGCCAGGGTTGAATTTCAGGATGAGCGTTCACTTCACAGCTGAGAGTGGCTTGGACTCTCTCAAGAGGCGCATCTAAGCCTGCTCTGCGGCTGCTTGTGGCATCTGCCCTTCACATCCTCCTGCTCCGAGTGCGGGCCTTTGACCTGCAGCGCGGGCATTGCCTGGGGCCGGTCAGGAACGCAGACACTGGGGGCCCTCGCCAGGCCTACCGAAGCAGAACCGGATCTTCACCCAGATCGCCAGGGCGCTGTGTACACATCACAGTGTGAGAAGAAGCGCTTTAACCCGCTCTTTGCAGAAATGCGATAGGTGGGGGATTCTGTAAAGCCACGACAGAAATGTCGCTGGGAATGTGATCGACCAGATTGAGAGTGAGGGTGCTGTGGTGGGAGGTATATATAGCCCCGAACTGAGTACTAATCATCAGACCTCAGAGCTTGCTTTAGGCCCCTGGGGGTTACTATGACAAATGGTTTAAAATACTGGAACCGCGATCAGGACTCTAGTTGTAAATAGAGGGGAGACAGAAAATGAAGGATAAATATGAGGCTGAATGTCACGGTCAGCGTGCAGCAGGGGTGACTGCCACCCGGGATGTGAGTGGGTTTCCTCGGCAGGTCAGGCATCCCGAAGAGGCTGAGAGCCTCTACTGACAGACGAGGGGTGGGGATCTTCCTTGTTCTTCTTGGGGAGGGGGAAATAAAGCAGCTGGACCACATCCACCACATGCCATTGCGGCGATTTACAGTGATTTTCTTTAAAAAAAATATTTTATTGATTTTTTATAGATAGGAAGGGAGAGGGATAGAGAGCCAGAAACATCGATGAGAGAGAGACATCAATCAGTTACCTCCCACACACTCCCCAATGGGGATGTGTCCGTAATGAAGGTACATGCCCTTGGCCGGAATTGAACCTGGGACCCTTGAGTCTGGAGGCCGACACTCTATCTGTTGAGCCAAACCGGTCAGGGCTATAGTGGTTTTCAATCAATATGGAACTTTATGATGCACTGAGTCAGTTTTTTAATCAGAAAAACATCACGACAGCCAAGCACTACATTACTAAGGCCCTCACAATGACATTGTCATGTAGAGACATACGTGATTTTGTGACTGGCCTTGGAATAACTGGTGAAAGAGACAGTCTAACTCTATACATAACAGGCACCCAGCCCTGGCTGGTTTGGCTCCGTGAATAGAGCGTTGGCCTGCAGACTGAAGGGTCCTGGGTTTGATTCCGGTTAAGGGCACATGCCTGGGTTGCAGGCTCAACCTCCTCTCTCAGTAAGGGGCGTGCAGGAGGCAGTTAATCAACGATTCCCTCTCATCATTGATGTTTCTCTCTCTCTCTCCTCTCCCTTCCTCCCTGAAATCAATAAAAATATATTGAAACA
This sequence comes from Lasiurus cinereus, assembly GCA_011751065.1. Lineage (NCBI taxonomy): Eukaryota > Metazoa > Chordata > Mammalia > Chiroptera > Vespertilionidae > Lasiurus > Lasiurus cinereus. The sequence goes on along the minus strand of JAAGEH010000411.1, from coordinate 80,481 downwards.
GCCGAAACTGGTGTGGCTCAGTGGATGGAGCGTCGGCCTGCGGACTGAAGGGTCTCAGGTTCGATTCCGATCAAGGGACTTCGATTTGGTTGCGGGCACATCCCCAGTAGGGGGTGTGCAGGAGGCAGCTGATTCATGTTTCTCTCTCTTCGATGTTTCTAGCTCTCTCTCTCTCTCCCTTTCTCTCTGTAAAAAATCAGTAAAATATAAAAAAAGAAAAAATATATTAAAACAAAACAAAACCAAACCAGACACCCAATCACTACTCATTCAGAGCACAATAGCAGTATCTCCCAATGATCCGGCATTTGCTGTGTGTGGGCACAGTTCTGGGCGCTTTCCAGGGTGCGACTTGTTCCGTTCCATCTACTCTGGCAGGGGGTGTTAGCAGCAGCCCGTTTCACGGCCAGTGAGCAGGCACAGAGAGTGGGAACCGTGTACCCAAATTCAGTGAACCGGGAGCAGAGGCAGGCAGCGGGCCGCAGCGTCCACCTCACCGCCTGCACGAGCAGTGCCACCGGCGCGGAAGGCAGACACAATCTGGGCAGGCGCGGAGCGATCTCAGCGCCTGCCAGGTCAGGGCTGGGCAGCACCATCCATTTTCAGAGGGAGGAGAGTCTGAGTCTCTCTCCCCCTGTTTTCTCATTTTCCAACCAATTCCGGACCCTTCCCAGAGCTTCTGTCCTTCCCTCGTTAAAAAAAAATGTTCTTATTTATTTCTGAGAGGAAGGAAGAGGAAGAGAGAGAGAGAAACATCAATGAGGAGAGTCACTCATTGCATGTTTCACACTGGGGATCGAGCCCACAACCTGGGCATGTGCCCTGATCCTGACCGGGAACTGAACCGTGACCTGCTGGTTCATGGATGGTCAACCACTGAGCCACACTGTTCAGGCCTCAGAGAGCCCTTTTTAAATTATTAATTGCATGAATCTTAGCTGCCCTGCATCCAAGGTAATCTACACGTGCGCGTGTTCATCTTCCAGCTCTGATCTGATAAACTAATCCATATGGTTTGGTTTATACTTTTCCTTTTTTTAAAGTATATTTTTATTGACTTTGAGAGAAGAAGGGAGAGGAAGAGAGGGCTAGAAACATCGATGAGAAACAGCAACATCAATCAGCTGTCTCCTGCATGCTGCCTACTCCGGATTGAGCCTGTAACCAGGCATGTGCCCTGACCGGGAATCGAACCAGCCACCTCTTGGTACATGGGTCAACACTCAACCACTGAGCAACACCGGCTGGACAGGTTTGGTTTATTCATAGGGCTCATCTGGGTAAGCATATGTAAAATGGAGTAATCCACAACAGTTTCCTCAGATCTGACTTTCTCCATCCAAATAACAGCCCGGGAGGCAGCCAGGCCTTCGGGGGACAGTCCGGAATGAGGGACTCTGCACTCACTGGACACCCGCCACTAGGATGACATAAAAACAGCTCTTGCACTACAGCGGAGATGGAGTCAATATTGTAATTGCAGAATGCAATATGTACGGCGCTGGTGGGTCCTGGAAATATCAGGGAGAACACTCGGTAAAGCATATGAATGTCAAAGCACATGCTACACCCTCAAACTAACACGAAATAATATTGCCTGCAAACTGTAATTGACAAATTTGGAGAGAAAAAAAAAGCTCTGGAACAAAGCACATCGCCCAAGGACGAACAAAGTTGATTATAGGCAACATATTTCAGATGCATTCTGAGGAAGAGATGCATTTTCCTAGAGGCAATGTAATTCACGGAGTTCCCTGGCCCTCCAGGGTGATTAACTTTTACTTTATTAATCAGAGCAGCTTTGCTCCCCGCACGCAAGCTTCAGGGCGTACTGTGCGCAGCCAGACGATGCCAGCCATAAAGCAGTCCCCACACCGACTCTGAGCCCCAGCAGCACCAAGCATCAGCAGGAGCTAGAAATTAAAATGTTCTTTAAAAAAAATATATATATATATATATTATTGATTTTTCACAGAGAGGAAGAGAGAGGGAAAGTCAGAAACATCGATGAGAAAGAGACACTGATCAGCCGCCTCCTGCACGCCCCCTACTGGGGATGTGCCCGCAACCAATGTATGTGCCCTTGACCAGAATCGAGCCTGGGACCTTTCAGTCTGCAGGCCGATGCTCTATCCACTGAGCCAAACCGGTTTCGGCTTAAAATGTTCTTTAACATGATCAAACTTTTCAGCCAGGATTTCCTCCCGGACACACCTTTTTAAGAAAATCCTCACCTCAGGATAATTTTCCTTTGATTTTAGAGAGAGTGGAAGAGAGAGGGAAAGACAGAAATATCGATGGGAGAGAAACACATCGATGGCTTGCCTCTTGCACATGCCCTGACCAGGGCCCGGGCCGGGGAGGAGCCTGCAATCGAGGCATGTGCCTTGACAGGAATCGAACCTGGGGCCCTTTGGTCTGCAGGCCGACGCTCTATCCACTGGGCCAAACTGGCCGGGGCCCTGACACATCTTTGTAAGTGGAAGGGTTGTGTTACAAAGCTTGCTCAGCCCCAGGGAACGTGCGCGTGTTCATCTTCCAGCTCTGATGTCCACTAAACGCGCTGAGGTATAAAATGCCTGGGCCTCACGTTGTCAGCATTGCCGTCCAGCCGGGAAGAGAAACAATTTTCGCAGAGATGCTGGTAAGTGGCTTCCCTGCCTTCTCTTTCCCTTCCCCGATCAATAGGCAATTAGCAGGGAGTCTCCGTTTTGCTACCGTTAGCATTTCAGTCTGCGGGCCACTCTGCCTCTTAAGAGCCTGCTAAGTGACTTTTCAACCCTTTTCCTGTCGAGCATGTCTCACACGCTAGGACTAAACGGAGCATTTTCGGAGCAAGCTCGATGCTAATGTTCTGGACTCTTCCTTCCCATGCGGAAAGCAAATCCGTGGCAGTTACAAAGGAAACAAATGCGCAAAGTGAGTGTCTATTTATTCTCCCAGCAGGTCTTCCCTCCAGAGCGGGGAGCGCGTTCGGGAATCCCGGTTACAGCTGTCCTCCCTCCTGCGGCACATGGGAGAATTCTCACATTTGTTTATTTTTAACCAGGTACATCGGAGAATTCTCCCATTTATTTATTTTTAAACAGGTACATGGGAGGCTTCTCATTGACAGGCGTCCCTTAGCGTCACCATAAGAGCCGGTGGCATCTGGCCTGTTTCTTCACTGTCCTGCTATCTGGGTCCAGACCACATTGACTGCCCACCCCTCACCCCCTTCACCCCATGTTTTCATAGAAGAATTTCTGCTTCTTTCCTGTTTGCTTGGCCATCACACACCCATGTGTGTGCATATTTACTGGCTTCATGCCTAACTCTCCCATGAAAACATAAGTGCCATGAAGCAGGGACCAGGTCTATGTTTTTTTACTCCTCTTAAAAATTTTTTTTTGTTGATTTCAGAGAGGAAGGGATAGGGAGAGAGAGAGAGAAACATCCATGATGAGAGAAAATCATGGATCGGCTGCCTCCTGCATGTCCCCTACTGGGGATTGAGCCCGCAACCAGGGCACATGCCCTTGACCAGAACTGAACCTAGGACCCTTGAGTCTGCAGGCCGATGCTCTATCCACTGAGCCAAATCCATTGGGGCTGTCTACTTTTGCTTTAAGGGAGCAACCACCCCCTGTGTCAGCTGCTGAGTCCTAAAGGCAATCCCCAGCGCTGGCCGGTGTGGCTCAGCTGGTTGCACATCGTCTGTGCACCAAAAGGTTGCCAGTTCGATTCCCAGTCAGGGCACATGCCTGGGTTGGGGTCTTGGTCCCCAGGAGGGGACATACAGGAGGCAGCTGATCCATGTTTTACTCTTACATCGATGTTTCTCTCTCTCTCCCTCCCTTCCTTTATCTCTAAAAATCAGTCATCTATCCCTTAAAGAAAAAAAAAATTCCCCAAATCTGAATGATTACTGGAAATCTCCTAATTTTTCAATTAGCTCTGTAAAAAAAAAAAAAAGCAAAGCATTGTAATAAAACATTTGGCCGGACTTTTCTGGGCTGAAGGCATACAGTCTGAGACTCTGGTTCTTGGCTGATTTTTTTTTTTTTAGTACCAACTGATTTCTAGGCTCTCTGATATGTGAACTTCAGAATCAAGCAAGGTTCAAAGTTAGCACCATCTGGCAAGTGTTTTGCTGAGTTCCCTGAAGTGTGGGAAGGGAGGGGGTGGCTGAAAAGATAACGCCCCCCCTCCCCGTCCCCCAAGGCTCTCATTTAGAATCGTTTGCCTTAGAGCAGCGCTTTTCCAGCGAGCGCCAAGAAACTGGAGTTAGCAAGCGCCCTCTGAAATCCCTGTGATTAGCTCATCTCGCTCTCTTGTGGGGAATAATGAAGTCATTGAGGAACAGTGGGCTTGATTTGAGCTGCGACAGCCGCAGACGGTTCTGGTGGTTTCCTTTTAGGTACACAGAGATGTTTGCCTCCCCTGTCCCCCTCTTTGCTGGTTTAAAGATGCTCCCCCTTGCCAGTGAAGTTAGTGCTTGTTTGTTTTTCCCCCGAAGAAAACGAAGCGTTTTATCCCTGCTTTTACTGGATGAAGGCGGTGCACTGGTATGATTTGGTTTGCTAAGTTCCCAGCTCTATCCTCTAGCGACCTATGCAGTGCAAATGGGGGGTGTATTTGTGTATGGGTGACCGAGACCAGAGGGCAGCAGAATATGCCCCCGAAATACGACTGCTGGGGTTCAGGACAAGCCACCCCCAAATATGCTGCTTTGGTGTGTTGACTATTTTGAGCTTCAGACACATGAGAAACAGCAGATGCGAGGGGAGACTTTCTCTGAACTCCCCTTATCTGTCAAGACAGAACTCAATGGCTGTAAGTCCCCATTCCAGGAGTGCCATCCACCAGGGGACAAGGACCCTTGTCACAGAGGACTAGAAATCAATACCTCACCCAGATACACTTTGTCACAAACTATGAAACCTCCCATCTGTTCTTCTTCCCTAAAAAGTCTTTCCTCTCCCCTAGAGGCCTACATCTCTCCTCCCCTTTTCCCATTAAGATGGTATTTAAGCCTGAATTATTTATTTTATTTTTTGGTTAATCCTCACCAGAGAATGTCTTTCCATTGATATTTAGAGAGAGTGGAAGGGAGGAGGAGAGACACACAGAGAGAAACATCAAAATGAGAGAGACACATCATTTGGTTGCCTCCCACAAGAGCCCTGATCAGCCCAGGGCCAGGGCCTGAACTTGCAGCCAAGGTACTTGACCTTGACCGAATCCAACCTGGGACCCTTCAGTCCATAGGCCAACACTCTATCCACTGAGCCAAACCAGGTAGGGCTAAGCCTGAATTCTGAGCCACCTCAGGAAGTGACTCAATTCTCCCTGGGTGTCTCCCATGTATGTATGAGGCATATACACTGAGTGGCCAGATGATTATGACCTCTAAACTCATAATAATCTGGCCACTCAGTGTCTATCCTATATAATAAAAGGCTAATATGCAGATTGCCCCCTCGACCAGGAGTTCAGCCAGCAGGCAGGCCAGCCAACGCCCATGTCCCCTCCCCCTGGACAGGCTGGCCAGAACCCACCCATGCATGAATTCATGCACCAGGCCAATAATATCTATATCGATATTGATATCTATATATCTATATCTATGTCTATATCTATATCTATATCTATATCTATATCTATATCTATATCTATATCTATAGCTATCTATACTGGGTGGCCAGATTATTATGCTTTCAGAGATCATAATAATCTGGCCACTCAGTGTATGTTAATAAGCTTCTTTGTTTTTCTCTTGTTAATGGTTTGTATTACAGGAGTCTCAGCTAAGAATACAGAAAATTATTTTTCCTTCCCTACAAGACACACAGGGAAAGGCAGACAAAAGATAAACACAGAGAGGCAAAGAGGAATAGAATGGGAGAACGAGAGAGAGGGAGGGGTGAAGAAGGAGGAAGATGCAAGAAAGGAGAAAGGGAGGGAGGGAGGGAGGGAGGGAGGGAGAGAGAGAGAGAGAGAGAGAGAGAGAGAGAGAGAGAGGGAAAGGGAGAGAGAGAAAACAGAAAGACAGAGCAAACAATTGCGTTGGAGCGGGGAGAGTGATTTTCATCTTTTCAGAAGGAGTGCTGGTCAGGTGTAAGTAGTTTTGGCCTCGCCTTCTCTAGGTAAAGGAGGAGCATCCTCATTCCTCACAGTGGACAAACCCAAGAGAGCATGAGTCATATGACTTGAAGGGGCTCATCTCTGCAGAATTCAGTTCTTGAACTCGGCGAATGTGTGTATTTGCCCATGTTTTCTAGCTCACGTCCTTTAATCCTGAAGTTCTCTAATGTTGGATGTAGACCTAGCAGTGTGCTAGTAAATGTTTAGGAACTGCCTCTCCGGAAAAACAACAACAACAAAAAATAAACAAACCTGATTGGCAGCACTTGCCAATTACCATGGTATGAATACGCACACCATGGCCAATTTCAAGCCACCGCGCGATGTGAATGCTGTGTCGTGAAGCAATGTGCCTGCCTGGCTTTCATGAGTGGGTAGGATCTGGCTCCACCAAACCACTGCCGTAGCCAAAAGAACACTAAGCAGCAATAAGAAGACTTGGGACAGCCCTCACCCACAACGTGTGCACGAAGCAACAGCTCAGATTGTCTTGTAGCTCAAGTCCCAAAAGTTTTGGAAAAAAATCACTGGCATTGCATAAGTTCCTGTTTTTAAAAATGTGTTTTGTATCTTCTCCTCATAAGAGATGCAAACTATATGGAAGGAGCTAGCAGGCCATTTGGCCGTAAGTTCAGAATAATGAACTCACGGGTGTTATTTTTATATGTGCTGTAGCTGGGCCTGGAACCATGGTCACAAGAAAGCATGAGTGTGTTCTGGGCAGCATTTCTGCCTTAAACAGCTCCAAGGCAACACCTACGAGGCAACGCAGATACCCCTGGCAGCCTCCTTCCAGGCCTCTGCATGATTTGCATAATTTTAACTAATTGATGTCTGAGTTTGTTTTGTAAGCAACAGCCAGCAAACAAAGAGAATCCCTCTTAATACAGACGTTCTCCCTAGAATTATCTATCTATATAAAACTCTAATATGCAAATCGAATGAATGGCAGAACAACTGGTTGCTAGGACACACACTGACCACCAGGGGGCGGGGGCAGGGTCGGTGCATGGGTGGTGCCAGGCCATCCAAGGCAGGTGCAAGCAGGGGCCCTTATCACCCTGCCAGTCGCCCTACAGATTGGCCCTGATTGCCAGCCAGACCCTACGGGTGCACAAATTTCATGCACTGGGACTCTAGTCATTTCATAAGAGCATTGTCCAAGAGAAACCCAGGGTGAGCCATACATGTCATGTGGAAAATTTGACAGCCACATTAAAAGCAAAAAGAAACAGGTGAAATTAATTCTAATAATATATTTAAGTGAACCCCAAATATTATCATTTCAACATGTAATCGACATAAAGCATAAGAGTGGGGCAAAAGTAGGTTTACAGTTCATATGGAAAATAATACAATAAATAAGAATAAATCTTTTTTCGTACTCATAACTATAAAGCTACTTTTGCCCTGTCCTGTATTAATGAGAAACTTTACAATTTTTTTGGGGGGTGGGGTGGGGGTAGCAAGTCTTTGAATCAAGCAGTTGCTTTCCACTGGATTTCCCCAGCAAAACTCAATTCAGACACACATTTCAAGTGTTCAGTAGCCGCAGGTAGCTAGTAGCTACCATTTTGGATAGCTTGGGTGTGTACCATCCGCGACAAGAGAATTAGAAATTCTCTTATTCGGACTTCAGCGGGTGTTGCTATGGGACTTTATTAGTGAGGGAGGGGTTAACACCTTCTCTCAAATCTCTAACACTTCCTTCTCCATTGGCCATCAATGGCATCGTCAGGGCAACCTAGATCAGGTGTGTCTATCCTTTGTGGGACTTTCGGGGCCGATACAGGGAGACCCTGGTGGGCTGGGATGAACTGGTCACCCTAAATCTGCAGGGAAAGTTGAAATCCACTTGTCGTGCTTCCTGCAGCTGTAAATCTAAATGCTGAGGCCCCTTAGAGTCTCTGAGGGTTACTCTGGGCTCCATGTTCCAGCCACTTTGAAATTCTGGGGATGGTTTGGAGCTGGACAGCGGGCTTTGCTGTCCTCTTCAATGTCATGGCGGTCTCTCTGGCTTCCTGCCTGCAGTCCTGGCTCCCAGAATCAGGTGACACTGTCCACTTGGAACCATGACCTTCCAAGTCCCCTGTAAACAATAGGCTCTGTGTTTTCAGCGCCTCATAGTTGTCATGGAAACAGGGAGACCCCTGTCTATATGTCCCCCTGGCTCCCGATTTCTCTGCCTACCTGTCTTGGGCTGAGTCTCAATCTCTCTTAAGTCAATTTGAATGTGTGCCTCAATATTTATAGCGCCATATAATCTTACCCCCCACCTTTTTTCAGAGTTTACAGACACTGTCTTCAATTCTTTTCTTAAAATATGTGTTTTTTTATTTCAGAGAGGAAAGAAGAGGGAGAGAGAGAGAGAAACATCAATGATGAGAATCTCTGAGTGGCTGCCTCCTGCATGCCCCCTACTGGGGATCGAACCTGCAACCTGGGCATGTGCCCTGACGGGGAATTGATCTGTGACCTCCTGGTCCATAGGTCCACGCTCAACTACCGAACCTCGCTGGCCAAGCTGTCTTCAATTCTTAATTGGGTTTTTATTTTATAAAAGCATTCGTCAGATAATGAGTATCTTAGCTTCAAAATTACTTAAACTCGCCATGCTTCCATTTCCTTCTCAGCCTCAGCTTCCACATCGGTAAGTGGGGTTAATAAATATATGCTGTCTTGTAGGGTGACTCTGAGGATTAAATGCACATTTTAGTGTCTAGAACAGTGGTTGGCTAACTGCGGCTCGCGAGCCACAGGCGACTCTTTGGCCCCTTGAGTGTGGCTCTTCCACAAAATCCCATGGCCTGGGTGAGTCTATTTAGAAGAAGTGTTGTTAGAAGAAGTTGAAGTTAAAAAAATGTGGCTCTCAAAGGAAATTTCAATCATTGTCCTGTTGCTATTTGGCTCTGTTTGTGACCACTGGTCTAGAACAATGCATTTTGCTAATTTAAACAGGCTTTGCAGATAGCAGTCAGATCATGTTGACTCGTATTAGATTTTTTTAAATGTCTTTTTGTTTCTAAAGTGAAAAATTCTGCGTTACTTACTCCAATATATCCGGGGTCTAAGTACCGTGGCAGGCACATAAGAAATGCCAGCTGGGTGCTTTTAGGACCATGGATAGACAAGCTCACTCCCGCCACCTGCTCCCACCACGTGACTTCTGGATTACAGGGCTCGGTCATCAGGACGCCGTTGCCTCTGAGAAGCCTTCCATTCGGATGAATCCCCTCCCTCCTCCCCTGGACTTCCATGACTCCGCTGTCAAAAGGGCACCTTACCCTTTGCAGCAGCACGGAGGGACCTGGAGATAGCACGCTAAGTGAAATAAGCCAGTCAGAGGAAGACAAGCACCATCTGACTTCACTCCTATGAGGAATCTGATGAACCAAATGAACGAAATCAGAGAGAGAGAGAGAGAGAGAGAACGGCCAGAGGTCGGGAGAGAACCAGGAAAATGTGTCATGGCTTTTTTTTATTAATTTTTTATACATATCTCCCCATTGCCCCCCCTCCCTCCCAGGCATACCCCAACCCCCCAGTGTCTATGTTCATTGGTTATGATTATATGCATAGATACAAGTCCTTTGATTGATCTCTTATCTACCTCACCTAACTTTAATCTTCCTGCTGTAATTTCACAGTCTGTTTGAAGCTTTACTGCCTCTGTATCTATCCTTTTGTTCATCAGTCCATAATGTTCTTTATTATCCCCCAATGAGTGTGATCATGTGATGCTTCTCCTTCATTGACTGGCTTATTTCACTAAGCATAAGGCTCTCCAGTTCCAACCAGGTTGCTGCAAATGGTAAGAATTCCTTCTTTTTTTATGGCAGCGTAGAATTCCATTGTGTAGATGTACCACAGTTTTCTGATCCCCTCATCTGCTGACGGGCACCTAGGCTGTTTCCAAATTGTGGCTATTGTAAATTGTGCTGCTATGAACATAGGGGTGCATATATCCTTTCTGATTGGTGTTTGTGATTTCTTAGGATAAATTCCTAAGAGTGGTATGGCTTTTTATGCCTTCCTTGAGGTCAGGATGCGCATCTGACATCTCAGTATCCCTGTCCTTCCCCACCCCCACCCCCACCCCGTGCATATGAATACCCGGCCTCACACAGAGGATGCACTCACCGGACATCCACTGATTGGCTGAGCGCAGCAGTTCGGCTCCTGGCTCGGTCTGGACCTGGTGCCCCGTCTCCGAGGCCTCCCACCACGGTGCCTCTTTTGTTCGCAGCAGGACCGACCGCTTCTGGTCCTGGTTTCTGGCGCATCTGACATCCTGCCCTGCCGTATGACGTCATCAGGTGTGGCGGCCTCTGAGCACCACCTCAAATTGTTTGCCCCCGACTGTCTTTGCGAGGCAGTCGGGGTTCTGGCTTTTCCAAATTTCAGCACAGCCACAAAAGGGCTTCGACATGGGATTTAAGCGATGTGGCATCAGGCTGTTTTTTTTTGTGGGGGGGGGTGGGGCGCAGGTGGGGGTTGTTTCCAGCAGAACCTGCCTTCCATGAGACTTAGAGTGCCCGAGACTCACTTTCCCAGCTTCTCCCGTGTCTAGATCACGTGACACAAGCCTGACCAATGGGGCCCCAAGGGATGTGTTTGGGGCCAAATTTCCTCCCCCCTTTCTGACAGCACTTGCTGCTCTAGAACTGGGCCAACCTTCCAGAGACCACGATGACGTACCAGAGAGCCACATGTCTGCGTCTGCTGCTCTGATGTCATTTAACTTCCGAATTAGCCACGTTTGGGACTTCTTGCCTCCAGATCTCTTATTTCGAGAGACTTCTTAGTGACTCTCTGTTGTTTAAGTCATTTTTACTTGGGTATTTCGTTTCTGCTCCCCGCTGACATGCACGAGTTGTTTTGTTTTGTTTTGTTTTGTTTAGGGGGTGGGGTTTGAGAATTAGTTCCCTGCTCCAAGAGCCAATAGTGATCTGTCACTTTTAGAATTTCTCTGGCACTTTCCCAGAGGCAATGCGGTTTGATGGCATCTAGCAGAAATCCTGAAGTCAGACGTGAATGAGTGTGACCTTTGGTGAGTTACTGAAAAGTTTCTGTGTTTTCCTTTCTTCATCTGTGAACAAGGGATAATGACAGTGCGCCTGCCTTACAGGGTTTTGTGGTGAAGGAATCAGTATGCAAAAAGCACTTAAAACATTGCCTGGCACTTAGGAAGCTTACTTACCATTCATGTGACAGAGCCTCATACTGGCTCTGAGATTCAGATTGTGCACTGTTCTTCTCTGTCTCGGTGTTTTCTTTTGCCTTCCCATTGCTCATGAAGACCAACTCCACGTTCTACAATTTCTGGAAATTTCTGGAAGCCAGAGGATATGGCTGCACCACTCCATACATGAGAATGGGTAAATTTCAAAGTCTGACAATAGTAAGTGTCGGTGAGGTTGTGGAGCAAGTGGAACTCATACCTTGCCGGTGGGAATGTAACAGGGTACAGCACCATAGAAACCAGTTTGGCAGTTTCTAATAAAATTACCCCTCGACCAGCTATGTCACTCGCAGGTATGATCCCAAAGAAATGAACACAGATGTGCACAGAAATATTCGTGTGTGAATGCTATCAAGGCCCAGCCCCAGTGCCATGCCCGCCTCAGGGCGCTTTCATGCCACTGCCACCAATCCTCTCACTTGCTGTGTGTCTCTTCTCCAGCTGGATTATTAATTTGCATAAAGCACAAAATGTGCTCTACAGCTACTGCAACTAGCAGGCCTTAAAAAAAAATTCCCAGAACTTAGCTCAGTTTGGGGAACATTTTTTTCTGCCAAGGACCATTTAGATATTTATAACATCACTCTCGGACCATACAACATTATCAACTTAAAAAGTAGCCTGCTATATTTGGTCAGACATTTAATTAACTCGCCCTTAATACCAGGGCCAGACCCAATGATTTTGTGAGTCGAACGTTCCTCGCTCCTGGCTAACTTCATGGCCTTGTTAACACAAAAAGAAAGAGCCAAAGTCAGAGGCAACAAGCACTTATTTGAGATCCAAAGAATAGCTATTCAGGAAGCACTGACTCAGGCAGAAACCCAAGTGTTCCAATTAGGAGCTGAAGGCACGCGGTATTTATGAGAAAGGGAAAGGCAAAAATTACATCAACAGCAAGAAGGAGTTTCTATTGGTGCCAATGAGCTGAGTTATTCTTGAGTTATACATGGTGGTGTTAGTCTATATATATAAAAGCTTAAGTGACTGTTATAACTGAATGACCAGAATAATTGGTTAACCAATCGCTATGACATGCACTGACCACCAGTGGGCAGACGCTCGATGCAGGAGCTGCCCCCTGGTGGTCAGTGCACCCCCACAGCCAACCTCCTGTGGCCCCTCCACTGAGCCAGCTAACTATCCACGGCCCCTACCCCCTGCCATCTACTACCCCCCCCCAAAAAATGAATCTCACCCCATCCATGCATGAATTCATGCACCAGGCCTCTGGTTTTAAATAAAGTCCTTAATCTCAGTCCTTGTCATCAGGAGGTTTGCTTTCCTCCTAGCTTTTACAAGCTGTTGTTTGGAAGACAATGTTGGTCCGGCCCACTGCAAAGGTGATTAGCCCAGTTCAAACATTCCGAAGGTTTGAGGAGCCCAAGGCAGTTCCTCTGGGATGGTGGCTCTGACTCCATTTTGAATGGTTCTGTTTATGTTATCTTTTGCAGCCCAATGCACAGTGGGCACTCAGTAAATGTGGAATTAATGAATCGCCTCAATTTCAAACTGTCATCAAAAATGAGAACCAGTGCCACATGTGAATCTTCTGGTAACATTACATATAGTTTCCCCCTCGGCTAGTCTGTACAGGAAGGAAGCATTGAAATGGAACTATGTAAGTCTCACTACCCATGTGCAGGAGATAAATCAGCACATGAAAGTGACTAACGTCTGGCCCAGCTAGCTTGGCTCAGTGGTTGAAGGTCAACCTATGAACCAGGAGGTCATGGTTCAATTCCCAGTCAGGGCACATGCCAGGGTTTTGGGCTCTGTCCTCAATAGGGGGCGTGCAGGAGGCAGCTGATCAATAATTCTCTCTCATCATTGATGTTTCTCTCTTTGCCTCTCCCTTCCTCTCTTAAATCAATAAAAGTAAAAAAAAAAAAAGAAAATAACTAACGTCTGATTCAATACAAAGTAACCTAAATGTCAACAGGATATGGTGTATCAGGCTCTATTACATGTGGTATGTACAATAAAGCAGAATCAGTTCTTATGGGCAACCATTAGTAGGCAGAAAAAGGTTAGATGAAAACCCCTGAAAGGTTAGATTGGTGGTGTCTGGGTAGCAACCCCCAAGTCAAATAACTGGTAAACATACAATATTCCTATTCTCTGGAATTGTCCATTTGCTGGCAGGTCGAGTGGGTGGAGGGATGGCAAAAGGTAGACAGAGAAGCAAGTAGGAAGAAAAAGCTGAAGCCCTGGTTGGTGTGGCTCAATGGATAGAGTCTTGGCTTGCAGACTGAAGGGACCTGGGTTCTATTTTAGTCAATGGCACCTGCCTGGGTTGCAGGCTTGATTCCTGGTGGGGGTATGTAGGAGGCAGCTGATCAACGATTCTCTCTCATTATTAATGTTTCTATCTCCCTCTTCCTCTCCTTTTCTTTTTGAAATAGCTGATCTAATAAAGAGGGAAAATGTAAATTGACTGTCACATCATCACAAAGATGGCGGCACCCATAGCCACAAGATAGCGGTGCCCAGTCCCCTCAGCCCTGCCGGAGTCCCTCAGTCTTTTCAGCCAAGCCAGGGGCGGCAGGCACCCCGTGTGGCTGGACCCGCCCTCAGCCTCACACTGTCCAGGGCTGGCCCAAGGTGCAGGCAAACTTGGGAGGCGGCTTCCCAGCCAACACCCAAGGGGCAGGCAAGCCTCTGATGGTGGATGCCCAACCGCCCAGGGCCGCCCGAGGCTCAGGTAAGCAGACAGCAAGTAGGAAGCAAAAGCTGTAGAATACAGCAAGAGCATCTTCTCTGAAGGTTCCCGAGTCCCAACTCCAATTACTTCCTCCCATCCTCCGAGTGAATACACAATTTCTAAACAATGCCACAGTACCCTTGTGCAGCTCAGTCGGTTGAGTTGAGAATAACACTCTGTTCTGAAAACACTCTACACTGTACCAAGAACAAAGAAACGTTGGAGTACCAACAATTCTGCACACCTCCCCGAAATCAATGGCCATCCTAAAAGAACATTTCCATTTGGATTTTCAAGGGTGCTTACACAAAGGAGGGGATGTGAGTACTTAAAATCCAAGTGCAAGGTCTACGCCACATCCAAGCAATCATTTTTAAATACCAAAGAGGCTTTCTCCCAAGGTCAATTTGTTCCTTTTCACAATAAATAGTATTGGATTATCACATCACGCTTCATTTATTTCAGATCCTTGTGAAATAAAATTAAACCCAGAATGACTATCAACTATGTATTGCTTTGTTATGCAATTTTTACATTTAATACCAAATGGGGGACAGATCCTAATGCCAACTTCAAGAATCATGCAATCTTGCTGAAATATTATTCACTAATACTGACTTGCTAGAATTTTGGATCAACACCCTAAATTTATTGCTATTTTGCATTTTTAAATACAAACACAGACCTTTCCCCTTTGAGTGATAGCTCAAAATGAATCAGTTTGAGTCGGCATAATAAACACAAATGTTCTTCAATTTGTAAGCCAAAGAAAAGTTACTTTTTTGTTGTTGTTGCAAGTTCCAATAGACCATATTACTTCCTGCGGATTTAGAAATCTGTTGCTAGGAATCCGATTCTCAACTTCTGGTTCCCGGCTATGTGGAGGGGTCTCTCCCTGTGGTTCTCAGAGATGCTCAGAGAAGCAGAACCACAAAGGGCTGTAGCTTCTGGCTCTGTCTTCCCTCAGGACCAGCAGAATCCACAGGAGGGTGAGTGAGTGTGAGACTGTAACAGGAGTGGGGAATGGCCGGCCCCTGGTACATACAGCGGTACCTCGAGATACGAGTGCCCTAACATATGAGATTTTTGAGATACGAGCCGTTGAGCGAGCGATTTTTGCTTTGAAATACGAGCAACATTTGAGACAGGAGTCATCGCGCGGATCGGCCGGCTGCACACGACCCACCAGTTTACCGCGACTCGAGCGTCTCATAGTTTCCCACGCCTCAAGGTTATGGAATGAATTAAACTCGTATCTCGAGGTACCACTGTATAAGGCCCACGGAATCATTTGGTCTGTCCCTGCCAAGATATTAGGGATAAGGTCATTAAATATTTGACCTAATATAGCAGGCTCATTTTTAAGTTGATCATTTTGTATGGCCCAAGAATGATGTTATAAATACCCAAGTGGCCCTTGGCAGAGAAAGGTTCCCACCCCTGGGCTCCAGGCTCGGCCGCACCTTTGAACAGTTTGCCCTCATTTCAAGTCCTCCTGCGCCTGGTTCACATCAATATCGCTTTCATGAAAGTACAGAACAGCAATACTGTATGCTTGAAATTTCCCGAGAGAAGATCTGAATGTGTTCTCACCAGAAACACTCATACACAAAGGTAACTACTGAAGCGACGGATATGTTAATGAACTTGATTGTGCTAATCATTACACAGTGTGTAAGTATGTTACATCACCACCTTGTATACTTTTGGAAAAAAAATCACACTGGGCAGCCTAAATATATACCATTTGTATGTGTCAATCATACCTCGCTACAGCTGGGGGGAAGGACAGAATTCAAGTTCCTAGCACAGCTGGGATGCACAGGTTTGGTAACAAATACAACTGGCTTGAGGGAAGTGGACCACCCAACCGGGGAAGTGCACAGAGGCCTACTGGGTGGGAGGATCCGGTCGCCCTGCCAGTGTGCTAAGAGGGAGTGGCTGGTGGGCACTTCATCTCGGCAGGTGGTTAGGCAAAGTGTCTGGGCAGAGCTTTTGTAGCTCTCCAAGCAGGGCTGGCTTTGGGGGAATTGGGAAGAAATTTGCTCAGATGATTCTGATCTTGCTGATTTTCTCTCTACTGATGGACACTTCCGGTCCCCAGGTTCCCTCAACCTTCCAGGCCCTTCCACCAAGTGGCTACACCCAGGGCAGTTCTTCTCCCCAACCCCTGGTTCTTCTAGAATCTAGACCCCATCCCAGTGGACAGGACTTTAGCACCCAAGGGCAGAGGAATTTGAAAAACAATGAAATAGCCCAATGGTGTGGCTCAGTGGTTGAGCATCAACCCATGAACCAGGAGGTCAAAGTTTGATTCCTGGTCAGGGCACATGCCCGGGTTTCAGGCTCCATCCAGAAAGGGGCATGCAGGAGGCAGTCAATCAATGATTCTCTTTCATCATTAAAGTTTCTCTCCCTGTACCTTTCTGAAATAAATATCTCTATATATAAAAGGCTAGCTGAAACCGGTTTGGCTCAGTGGATAGAGCATCAGTCTGCGGACTGGGGGGTCCCAGGTTCAATTCCAATCAGGGGCATGTATCTTGGTTGCGGGCACATCCCCACTGGGAGGCATGCTTAAATATTTTACCTTTTATTCTCCCAGCGTGATCTACAATAATAACCTGCTTTGTGTTGATATTTACTGGGTTGCTGACAATTACCTGACAGAGAAGTCGGGGTGCTTCACTGGGCTGGAGAAAGTTTAGCTAAGTCAGAAAGCAGGTCTAATTCAGCAAGTTTGTTCTCTATCTATAAAAAGCTAAGTTGACTTGCAAGTGCACGATACATATAAACCTCTCACATGTGTATGTGTTTTGATCAGTCATTGTTGAACGTGAATTTGGTTGACACTTCTATTATAGAGAAAGGGTGAATAGCAATATTAAAATATTTCTTCTAATTCATTTCCTTTCAATGTGTGCAAATTTGTGCACCAGGCCTCTCGTAAGTAAATAAATAAATAAAAATAAAAACAATGAAATAATGTAAGTGAAGAAGTATGAGCATCTAGAATGTACTGGCTTCTAATCCATCGTTACTGGTTATTCACTAAATGAGAGCCAGGCCCTCCTGTGAGGGAGTTACAGCAGGAGAAAATGCAGCTGCCTTTGTCTCCGGAGCCTTGCAGTCTAAGCCAGTTTAACATGCACGTGTGGTATGGACTTCACCTCCAGGAGGAAGAACAAATCAGGAAACATGACGTAGGAAGCATGCGAGAGGGAAAGCGGCCATTTCCGGCACCCTCCTTCTGGGATGGTTGGAAGTTTGCTTCTCGCGCTGCCCTGTTATGCCTTCCAGGTACACGAGAACCAAAAACGGCCGTTTCTTCCTCAAGAAGTGCCTCTTTGTATGTTGAGCCCCAAGGACCTTGTTAGCAGCAAACGATCGTGTACCTTACATGTGTGTATGCATTGTTACTGTGTGCTTGCTTCTTTTCATTCTGCCTTCTTTGCTAGAATGTTGCTTTTGGATCACAGTATCTTTTCTTTTACTGTGTTGACATAAGAAACATTCCAACCTGTGAAAAATGTTTGTGCGTTGATCTGAGCCACACTGTGGACAGTTGCCAGGAAGCAGAGTCTCCATGTACTGGGGCAGTGCTCTGGAGAACGTGGTTTTTCACCTGGTTTTATACATGGCAGTCAAAGGAGGGGACGTAGGTGGGTGACATGGACTCCATTGGTGGTAGATTAGGGAGGCGAGAGAAAGCAAAGTGGGGGTGGGGGGTTAGAGGAATGGGGGTAGAGGGTAGGGGAGGCCTCTGGGATTGGATAAAAAGAAAAATGCTTCTTTTCCATAGGTGGGTCCACAATGAACATGAGAGCAATAGCAATGGGGCGATTTGTGGTCTCTGCCCTGGTGCTTTGGTTATGCCCTGAGGGTTCCGGAAAAAGTAGTTACACGTTGCCCTGAAATTCCTGAGATACAAAAAGACAATAGGTCCCCCCCCCCAACTCCCTCCCAATAAATTTAATTAAAAAAAGACAACAGGTTTAGTAAAGATGGAAGTTGACCTTTGCCTGGGAAGTACTGGCCTAGGACATGTTACACCCCCCCCCATAGACCGCCTTTTAATGAAAACTTGTAACTGCAGCCCAGCCTTTGCCATTACTTTCTGTCCCTTGAGTTTGCAGGCCGCCACGCAGGCCTTCCCTGAGCTGGCCGTGTCAGCCCGTGGCCCCTTTCTGTCCCCATCTTCTTAGGGTGCACACCGCTTTAGAGCTGGGGCCGGGCCGGGTGTGTGTTCAGTGCTAACTGTGGGATGTTCGCACAGACCTGGGGCGCGTGGTCATTACAGGCCACATTCCTAGGTACACAGTGCATGGACCCCAACGTGTGCTGGTTATGCGACAGAAAGCTCTCCAATTGGCGACCTTTGTCCTAAGTCACTCCTGACCCCCGGGACCCGTCAGCACAGGCCCAGAGGCCACCCCTGCCCTTTCTGCTCCTGTCTGAGGCCTCCCCGACAATGGCTGCGCTGTCTCCCCCGGGACGCTGTGTGCTTGCTACCACCCCATCACAGGAACACAGTGCCGTCCTTTGAGAGGCCGCTGAGACGGAAACGGGCAATTGGACAGTGGGGGATGATTCTTCATCAGGTTCTAGAATGCGCGCATTGTGGGGACCGCGTTTGAAGCCTTCTTTCAAAGCAGGCCCGGCCCCGTCTGACCGCTGTCTGCTGTGACCAGTCAGGCCCCTTCGGCACAAGGACACGCCGGGCGGGTGCAGATCCTCTGCCGCCACTTTGAGTCACAATGGACTCGGGGTGCAGCCTGCATTGGGGAGCAGCATCTTTCCGGGGGTCCGCTTAAGAGCCTGTCTCAGCAGAAGTGACCTTGGCCATGGCCTCCTCCCTTCCTCTGTCTGTCACTGCCGCCGGAGGCGCTCCGGGAGCGGGAGGGCTGGGGATGTGCCATTCTTTCATTTTTCTCAGCAGCTTTTAAATGCACAGTCCAGCCCTGGCCGGTTTGGCTCAGCGGATAGAGCATCGGCCTGTGGACAGAAGGGTTCCGGGTTTGATTCTGGTCTAGGGCACAGGCCCAGGGTTGTGAGCTCGGTTCCCAGTGTGGGGCCTGCAGGAGGCAGCCAATCAGTGATTGATTCTCTTGCATCATTGATGTTTCTCTCTCTCTCCCTCTCCTTTTCTCTCTGAAATCAATAAAAAATTACATATATATACACACACAAATAATTATTACACATATATATATACACAAATAATAATTACATATATATATATATACACACAAATAATAAAGGAGTAATATGCTAATTAGACTGGATGTCCTTCCAGGCATCCTTCCGGATGAAGCCGGTGTCGGCAGCCTGGGGAAGACAGGCCACTCTTGCGTGAATTTCCGTGCCTCGGCCTCTAATATAAGAATGGAGTAAGGGACAATCCATTCTTCCCACCCTCTCTATTTCACAAAGGGGCCCCTTTAGGCCAGTCTGGGAGGCTCTCTGGCAGCTGATGGCTTGTTATTTCTGCGGGGAGGGGGGGGGGGGGGGTAGGGAGGGGGGATGAGAGAGAGCAGCTTCGGCCCCAGCAGGCGTTTGTGCTCAAAGACCATGGGGAACACGGCCACTGGAGGTGGTGCTCAGCGGGAAATGGCACAGCACGGAGCACACTCACAGGTCTCAGAGGGGAGGGGGAGAGGGGCGGGTGGGAAGAGGTCCAGCAAAGAACGTATATGCACACATGCGTGACGTATGGACACTGACAATAGGGCACTGATGGCCGGGGGCGGGGCAAAGGAGCAACACAGGTGACCTGGGTAATGCTCTCCACAATAAAACAAATCTGAAAACATTATGAAGCAGGCACAGCGCGGCTCAGGGGTTGAACGTCCACCTATGAGCCAGGAGGTCCCGGTTCGATTCCTGGTCAGGGCACAGGCCTGGGTTGTGGGCTGGATCCCCAGTGTGGGGCGTGCAGGAGGCAGGTGATCGATGATTCTCTCTCATCCTGGATATTTCTCTCTATTTCTCTCCCTCTCCCTTCCTCTCTGAAATCAATAAAAATACACTAAATAGAAACACAGCACAGAGACTCAGCACCTCTAAGGAATCCAGGAATAAACACATTCAGTAGAAAGAGTGGGGGGCGGGGAGGGAGCAAGCTTGAGAGAGAGAGATTATGAATTATTTTCTAAAGTATTATATGTGCAGCATCAGCGATGCTTCGATTGACCAACAGCCATTGAACCTGAGGCTCACTCTCTAGAACACAGCTGTCAGCTTGGATGTCTTCCTCGCTTTCTGGGACAGATCTGTGAAAGGAAAGCCCGCCATCCTAATGAAACACGGCCACAAGCAGGGACAATAACAGCACCCCGATCGCTCACCAGACTCGGGAGAACAGGGAGATGGATGAGCCTTGTACCTATTCGTGTTGCCGGGAGGAGACAGCGGTCTGGCGTCTCGGGAGCTGGAAGAGGCTGTGAGCAAGTCAATTAGTTTGGACAGAACTGCTCGAGGCCACTTCGCCGGCGGAGGCGGCGGCCTGTGAATTATTGAGCGGCTCGTGTCCCCGTACACACATGTCCTCTTACGAACCGGTTTGCCATGGCGATGCTGCATACAGCATGGCTCAGAAAGATAAAGCATCCTGCGGAGGCCGTTTTTAAGAAGTAATATTAGCCCGGCTGGTGTGGCTCAGTGGTTGAGTGTCGATCAGGAGGTCATGGTTTGATGCCTGGGTTGTGGGCTGGATTCCTAGTGTGGGGTGTGCAGGAGGCAGCTGATCCATGATTCTCTCTCATCACGGATGTTTCTGTCTCTCTTTCCCTCACCCTTCCTCTCTGAAATCAACAAGATATATTGAAGGAAGGAAGGAAGGAAAGAAGGAAGGAAGGAAGGGAGGGAGGAAAGAAGGAAGGAGGAAGGATGGATACATGGTACGAAGGAAGGAAGAAAGGAAGGAAGGAAGGAAGGAAAGAAGGAAGGAGGGAGGATGGATACATGGCAGGAAGGAAGGAAGGAAGGAAGGAAGGAAGGAAGGGAGACCCTATTCACCTCACAGACTCGGTTCTCATTAAACGGTTCAGATCGGATTACAGAACCTCCAAGCTACTGACACTCGGGGCTGAAACGATTCTTTGTTGTGAAGAACACTCCTCTGCACTCTGAGCTGTTTACTTATTGACTTATTTTTAAATACATTTGTATTGATTTCAGAGAGGAAGGGAGAGGGAGAGAGAGAGAAACGTTAGTGATGAGAGAGAATCATGGATCGGCTGCCTCCTGCACGCCCCACACTGGGGATCCAGCCCAGAACCCAGGCGTGTGCCCTGGTCCGGAATCAAACGGTGACCTCCTGGTTCATAGGTCGATGCCCCACCACCGAGCCACACCGGCGGAGCCCCTGTGTGACGGTTAGCAGTACAGCTGGCCTCTCCTTACGGGCAGCCTCTCTCCCCACCCCCTCATAGTCGTGACAACTGAAAGTGTCTCCAGACATCGCTGTCTCCTTGAGGCAAAGCTGCCAGATTTAGCAAATAAAATGCAGGCTGCGCAGTTCCATTTGAATTTCAGATAAATAGCTCATCATTTTCAGTACAGTGGTACCTCGAGATACGAGTTTAATTCGTTCCGTAACCTTGAGGCGTGGGAAACTATGAGACGCTCGAGTCGCGGTAAACTGGTGGGTCGTGTGTAGCCGGCCGATCCATGCGATTACTCTTATCTCAAATGTTGCTCGTATTTCAAAGCAAAAATCGCTTGCTCGACAGCTCGTATCTCAAAAATCTCCTATGTTAGGGCACTCGTATCTCGAGGTACCACTGTATATGTCTGTCCCATGCAATATTAGGAGCTCCATAGATGGAAAAGCCATTTGCTATTTACTTGAACTTCGGATGTAAGCGGCTCTCTCCAGTTCACCTGGCGGCCTTCCAAACTGGCTGGCTGGAGAAGCGGTAGGCGTGTGTATGTCCATTTGAGGGAGCAGAGGAATCCATGTCTAATTGCAAACCGCCACTTCAGCAAGAGGGAGGGTGAGGACATAAAGTGGTCAGCACGCACATGGGAAGATGCTCCCCATCACTGGTCATTGGGCAAATACACCCGGAAACATGAGAGACCATTTCATGCTCACGGCAATGACTAGAATCAAACAGACGACAATTCCAAGTGTTGACAAGGAGTGGAGCTGTTTGGAGAACTGTCTGCAAAGAAATTCTGCTGTTGGCCCTGCTTGTGGCTCTGCATCAGACACTTCTTTATTTAAAAAATATATATATATATATTTTATTGATTTTTTACAGAGAGGAAGGAAGGAGGATAGAGACCCAGAAACATCCATCAGCTGCCTCCTGCACGCCCCCCACTGGGTATGTGCCCGCAACCAAGGTACATGCCCTAGACCGGAATCGAACCTGGGACCCTTCAGTCCGCAGGCCAACACTCTGTCTACTGAGCCAAACCGGTTTTGGCTGCAACAGACACTTCTTTGGGTGAAGGAAGCGATAAGAGTTTATCTTCCTGATATGGAGGGAAAAATACCATGAAAAGAAAATACAAATTAATATTTTTCTAAAATCTCCACAAATATGGCAGCTTCTCATTGCTCACTCTGCGTTCGATTTTCCTTACGTCTGTTCATTATGCATGCCACTTGGACAATGGTTTTTCTAAAACCAAAATCCAGTTATGTGATCCTATTTTTGAAAAAAAATATCTTTTTATGGAATTCAGAGAGGAAGGGAGAGGGAGAGAGAGAGGGAGAGAGAAACATCAATGATGAGAGAGAATCATTGATCGCTGCCTCCTGCACGGCCCC
This sequence comes from Lasiurus cinereus, assembly GCA_011751065.1. Lineage (NCBI taxonomy): Eukaryota > Metazoa > Chordata > Mammalia > Chiroptera > Vespertilionidae > Lasiurus > Lasiurus cinereus. The sequence goes on along the minus strand of JAAGEH010000411.1, from coordinate 57,627 downwards.
TACGGGGGATTGAGCCCCCATCCTGGGCATGTGCCCTGACCGGGAATCACTGCACCATGCTGGCTGGTCTGTGAACCCTACTTTTAAAAATATCTTTCACTGCCTTTGCTCAGTGGATAGAGCGTCAGCCTGTGGCCTGGAGGGTCCCGGGTTCAATTCTGCAAATTCCCAGTAGGGAGTATGCAGGAGGCAGCTGGGGATAGAGCCAGCAACCCAGGCATGTGCCCTGACCAGGGATCACATCATGACCTCCTGGTTCATAGTGTGATGCTCAACCGCTGAGCCACGCATATAAGACCTTCCGGCGCATAAGACGACTTTTTAACCCAGGAAAATCTTCTCAAAAGTCGGGGGTCGTCTTATATGCCAGGTGTCATCTTATAGGGCGAGTATATCCCCAACTCTATATTTTAACTGGAAAAGTTGGGGGTCATCTTATACGGCCAGTCGTCTTATATGCCGGGAAATACAGTATTTAAAATTAAAGCGGATTGAAATAGATGTAAACACATTTGGAGAGTTTTACCTTACCCCTGTTCAGCTCCAAGCCTCCCTGGAAAGTTGGAGGGAAGGTTGGAAGGCATGACAACAGTCTAGTGTTTATATTGTTAAGGTCAGACTTGAGTTGGCCACAACTCTGAACCATCTCGCCCTTTATTTACTTCTCTCTCAGATGCAGGTCCTTAAAGCGTTTCCTGACCCTCCCAGTCCTGTATCAAGCAGTGGCCACAGGCAGGATTACTGATCTTGTCTCCAATGGCATTAGCGGAAGCGGAAATGCACATGATCCAAACTGCTTCAGAGATAACGCATGAAAAACACTACTCCACGGCTAGGATGATTTTATGCTCTTTAAAAAGCTTCAATCCACTTTTTAGCTGCAAAATATCAGCACGAACACTATATAAATAAGAAAAGTCGTTGAAATCAGCGATTTCACTGCGTGTGGTTTTCTCAGCACAGGATAACGAACTTTCAAAGAAGCTCATTGTTTCATATCCATCTCCCTCAGTCTAGACTGTTTGCAGGCGGTCCAGGCCTGCGACTTCCATAGCTGAAGACAGGAGAAGCAAACAGATGAGCAAAGGGCAGCGACACCAACTGGGTGTCGCCGTGATTTACTCATTCAGTAGGAGTGTATTGTCCAAAGCAGCCCTTCAAACTTAATGTTATTAAGTTCCTGCTGTACCCCAAGCCCTCGGTGACCCTAGGGCTGGGTATTAAATGCACCTATCTCCTAATCGGTCGTGCGGGCACTGTATAGCTAGAGAAAGGGGAGAACAGATGGCAAAGGGGGAGACTGGTAAGTTCCATTTCTATACATTCCAGTAACTTCAAAACGCGCTCTCCAAAAATGAAGATATGAGAGATTTCGAACAAGAGCTGCTGCTTCTGTCTGGATATTCTCCAAAGAGAAATCCCACAAGGAATGGCAATATTTGCAGCGATCTCTTCGGGTTAATTTTCCTTAGTAGCTGGTCCTCTGTAACAGGAGAAAGGCGCTAAGACAGCGGTTCTCAACCTGTGGGTCGCGACCCTTTCACAGGGGTCGCCTAAGACCATTGGCAAACACCTATTTCCCATGGTCTTAGGAACCAACACACCGCTCCTCGGTGTAGCAAAGTGTCGCCATGTAGTTTACTGTTGTCATAGGAAGACTGTTGCCCATGCTACACCACGATTCAAGACAAAATTTCATTTATTTGTAATGAGAAATAAATATTTCACAATATCTAATTACACATTGTTTTGTGATTCATCACTATGCTTTAATTATGTTCAATTTGTAACAATGAAAATACATCCCGCATATCAGATATTTACATTACAGTTCATAACAGTAGCAAAATCACAGTTATGAAGTAGCAACGGAAATAATTTTATGGTTGGGGGTCACCACCCCATGAGGAGCTGTCTTAAAGGGTCGCGGCCTTAGGAAGGTGGAGAACCACTGTGCTAAGAGATCATCTCCCTCCTCGAGGCAGGTAGAGGCGGAATCATCCAGAACAGAAGTCCTTTCTCCCCTAAAAGGTCTCAGGGAGGGAAAGCAGCCTACACAGAGGAGCAAGCGCTTTCACACAGGAATCCAAGGCCGCTTCTGCCCATCCTTCATTTTCATTCTCCCCAAAGGACCCCAATTTATCACGGTATCCACCCAACTGAGAGAGAGGAGACGGGACCGTGGACAGAGGCCACGCTTTCTGTTGGTACAAACGAGAAGCCACGTTTCTGCCACGCTACATACCAGATTTCCTCAATTTTTAAAAATCGGAATGAAAAGAAATCCCAATGAATTAGGGTCGTTTTGCTTCGGGCTCTCCACTGCTTGTTTTTATTACGTTTTGCTTAGAAGAAGTGATGATGGCCATGTGGCTGGTCGCTTCTATGATACTATCCAATGCATAAATATAACAGCAAATGTATAATTTAATAATACTTAAGTATATTAATATTTAATTTGTAAAGTGCTTTTTAGCATACACGGAACCTCTCCATGTTTTATTCATTTCATCCTCAGCGCTTTCTAAGGTGTGTCTGACAACCCAGGCTGTAGAGATAAAGGAACTGGGTCTCAGGGAAGTTAAATGACTTAGTAGGTCACACTGCTAGGAAATACCAGTATGTACCCCTCTAAACCGGAGAGAAAGGAGTGAAGAGAGGGATACATACAGCGGCCTCACTTTGAAACAAGCTGCTAAAATTACTGACATTACGTCCTATGCGTTTTGGCTCAGTAGGTAGAGCGTTGGCCCATGGACTAAAGGGTCCCGAGTTTGCTTCGGGTCAAGGGCACATACCTCGCTTGCCCTTGTTGGGGCCTCAGTAGGAAGCAACCATCCATGTGTCTCTCTCACACCAATGTCTCTCTGTCTGTCACCCCCCTCTCTTCCACTCTCTCTAAAAAAATCCATGGAAAAATATCCTTGGGTGAGGGTTAACAACAACAATAGAATGAAAAATAAAATAAAATCACTAACAGTATGCAGGTGGTTAACGTAAGAAACATTCAAACCTGTAAAGAATTTTTGTGAGTTTATTTGAGCCAACTGTTGACAATTGCCAGGAAGCAGAGTCTCAAGGAATGAAGGCAATGCTCCGGAGAATTGAGGCCCGAATTTTGCACCTTGTTTTATGCATCACAATCAGAGGGAGGGAGGGAAGTGGTTACAACATGAGGAGCTCCATCCCCCACCCCTGCCCCAGCCTAAAGCCCTGGCTCTCTCAGCACCTCAAAGGGAGGCTTCTGGGCCATTAGCATCTCCATCACGTGTTTGCCCTGCAGAGGCATCTTCCCAGTTCAGTGTGATATAGGGCATCCAAGCTGCTAAAGGGCTAATTTTACTGAAATTTAATGAAGTTTATTTTATAATTTTTTTCTTCTGATGGTTAAAGCTTTCTGTACCTTCTCTAAGAGGTCTTTACCCATCTCAAGGTTAGATGATATTCTTCTGTGTTTCTTTTCTTTTTTTAAAAAATATTTGTATTGATTTCTGAGGGGAAGGGAGAGGGGGGAGAGGGAAAAAGAGAAAGAGAGAGAGAGAGAGAGAGAGAGAGAGAGAGAGAGAGAGAGAGAAACATCAGTGATGAGACAGAATCATGGATCAGCTGCCTCCCGCACGCCCAACTGGGGATCGAACCCACAACCTGGGCACATGCTCTTGACTTCAGAATGGAACTCGGGACCCTTCAGTCCGCAGGCTGCCACTCTATCCCCTGAGCCAGACTCGCTAGGGCCTTTGTTTCTTTTAGAAGCTTTATAATTTTAGCTTTTACATTTTGGTCTATGATTCATCGTGACTTCATTTTTTTTTTTTTTGCATATGATGTAAGAGTCAAAGTTCTTATTTTAAAAAATATGCACATCTAGTTTCTCTAGTGCCATTGACTGAAGAGGCATCAGACTTTTTATTCTTGTTATTGAGATGAAGAAATCAAGACCTGAAAAAGTCAGGTATTTTGTCAGCCACCGGAGACTATCCGGTGATTCCGAAAGCCATGCTTTTGGTCCCAGCACAACGCTTTTTGCATCAAGTGTGACAGAACATCGCCAGCTCCTCTCACGCTGTCCCTTCCTCCCAAGCCCACAAGAATAGCATGCCGTCCGCTGTCTCGCTGGTGCTTTTCGCTCTCACGTGTGGCAGCCTCAACTCCCATGACCCATTCTCTAAGTCTGGCCATGATGATCTTTCAAAATTTATAGCACATTAAATGCAGTACAGTGAGAGAGAAAAGCACATTAAAGACACTGTCAGTCAAGACAATGAGTGTCTTTAGGTGACAGATGAGCTCGACAGACATTAAATTTTTTCACGGAGATCATGTTAACTCCAATAGCTGCCTGGGACAAAACACTCAAGGGCTGAGAGGATGAATGAGGGAGGTGGAATTCTCAGGATTTTCAGATCCTAAGCTTATGGCTGAGGATATACCGTATTTTCTGGCGTATAAGACAACTTTTTAACCCAGAAAAATCCTCTCAAAAGTCGGGGGTCGTCTTATAGGGCAGGTATATCCCCAACTCTGTATTTTAATTGGAAAAGTTGGGGGTCGTCTTATACGCCGGAAAATACGGCATGTCTTAAGGTGAGAAACCCTGTGTTAAAAGTCAAACGTGTCATGTAAGCAGATCACTTGGCACCAATGCAATCATCATGAGGAATGCGGCCAGGCTGGTGTGGCTCAGTGGTTGGGCATTGACCTATGAGTCAGGAGGTCACGGTTCGATTCCTGGTCAGGGCACATGCCTGGGTTGTGGGCTCAATCTCCATTGGGGGGCATGCAGGAGGCAGCTGATCCATGATTCTCTCTCATCATTGATGTTTCTATCTCTCTCTCCCTCTCTCTTCTTTTTTGAAATCAATAAAAAATTAATTTAAAAAAAAAAGAGGAATGTAAACATGGACGTTGAAATTGTATGGCAGCACAGGATCGTAAAATGGTTGACCAGATAGATAATCCAGAATGTGCTTGTGCTGTGGATTTGTATCCTGTTATGATAGATTCTCCCTTGCCCCCACTGGTGGGTGGAGTATGACGTAACTTGTGTCTGCCACCGGGAACCACCAATCAGTACATGCCGAGTGCCTGGGCCCCACCCCTTCCTGTTCCTCTCCTCAAAAGGCGGGTTCACTGCTGCACGTGTTGCTGTCTCCCCAGTCTGCAAGGCAGTCTGGCTGACTCCTCCTTCTCCTCCTCCGCCTCCTCTAATCCTGGTTTTTCTCCCTCCTCCGTAATGAATCTCGCTCGTTAGTGTGGAATAAACTTCCTCTTTAACATGCCTTAGTCTCCGACTCTCATTTCCTACATCTCAAACTTCACAGTTATAAACCTGGATAAATATGGCTAATTTGTAAAATACTATATATATGAGCTATAAAAGGCTAATATGCAAATTGTCCCCAAGGAAGTTTGACCAGGAGACCGTGAGTTCAATTGCTCACTGTGACGTGCGCTGACTACCAGGGGGCAGTGCAGAATGAAGGCAGGCCCTGGCTGGCAGCCGGCAGCAGGGGAAGGCAGGTCTCGGCCAGCAGCTGGAAGGCCCCCATAGGCCCTGATCACCAGCCAGGCCTAGGGATCCTACCTGTGCATGCATTTCGTGTACCAGGCCTCTAGTATATCAAATTAACCTTATTTGGTAGTTGGGGGTCATCTAATTTTCACTATCTGTGAATTCTTATGTTCTTAAATCCTTACCAAAGGATATTCTCACTGACTTTAGAGAGAGGGATAGGGACAGGGACAAGGAGAGGGAGGGGGAGAGAGAGAGAGAAAGAGAGAGAGAGAGAGAAGGGAGAGAGTATTGATTGGCTGCCCTCCCCAGCTGGGGTTGGAACCCACAATCCAGGTATGTGCCCTGACCAGGACTTGAACTCACAATCTCTTTGGTATATGAGATGACACTCCAACCAACTGAGCCACATGGGCCAAGGCATGTTACTATATGTTTTAAGACAAACCCAGAAATAAGCAAAATTTAATGATTCCGATAGAGAATTTTATGTTCCATTCCCATAACTTCTCTGGAGCTGGTGGGCCCCCTGAACATACGTGCCCAGATTTCATCTGAGTGCAGTCTCCTTGTGAAGGAGGAGCGGAGGACCGAGTCATTCATTCAAACAGCAGACCTGAGAGACAGGAAGCCTGGGGGGTGGTGGTGAATCAATGTTCCAATCTGGTCGTTCCTTCCAAATGAGGTCTCCAGACCCGTGGGGGGAGGGGAGCCCTCCCCAGCCTTAAACTGGCAAAGCCACATCTTGGTTCCGGCAGGGTCTTTCCGGTCTCCCAGGTCCGTATGAGATCACACAGACCTGAAAGGCCAAGGCCAAACCCTTTGCCAGTTCCATAGAGCTGTCTGGCCAGGATTGTTTGACCATAAATTGCTTCCCAGAGGAATTTGTATCCTGTTATAAACCTGGATAAATATGGTTAATTTGTAAAACACTATATATACAGTGGTATCTCGAGATACGAGTTTAATTCATGCCATAACCTTGAGGCGTGGGAAACTATGAGATGCTCGAGTCGCTGTAAACTGGTGGGTCGTGTGCAGCCGGCCGATCCGCGTGATGACTCCTATCTCAACTGTTGCTCGTATTTCAAAGCAAAAATCGCTCGCTCGACGGCTCGTATCTCAAAAATCTCATATGTTAGGGCACTCGTATCTCGAGGTACCACTGTATTATATATGATATATGATATATGATATATATTATTATATGAACCTTATTTGGTGGTCATTATCTGTGAATTCTTATGTTCTTGGATCTAAAAACTAATATGCATTGTTGGGACGGAGTGATGAATTGGAGTTCGCATGCTAGTGAGTCTGCGGCAGCGTTCACATCTGCGCTGTGCTCATCATAGGTTTCTGAGCTTTCATGCCGCCTGGCCGCCCCCGGCCAGAGTTCTCAGGGCTCCAGTGAAAAGGCTCCAGGGATGGCGATATAGATATGCAGGTCTCATCTCAGGAAGACAAAAGTCATTTCATTGTTTAAGAGCTTTCCATTTTCCACTTGGTTTCCCTGGTTACACTCAATATTTTGGGTTAATGGATGAGGCGGCTTGAGACTCTTGAAATATGTTGACCTTTTTAATCAATACATTTAGCTCCAGGCATTGGTGCAGTCAATTTTCTATGCCTACTATTCTGCATCCTTTCTATAAAATGTCTGCTGTATTCGGTTAGAGCCTTCCTCTCCTCATCAATATATCAACCTCACAGGCTAGCCTGCAAGGCATGGTTATATGAACAATTATTTTAACCTTGGTGGCTTGAAATTTCCCCAGTAATTCCCAAATCAACTAATATTTCAAATGTCTCTGTTCTTATAAAGCTACCTACAGGAAAATATATATATATTTTTTTAGGAAAACGTGGTCTGGGTGATATACCTATTCTTAGATAAGCAAGATTTTTCATTACAGTCAAGATTGATGGACCTATGTATTAAATAGACTAGTGTAGGATAAAGCCTTATAAGTTAATAACTAGCCTGGATTTTCCCCTCACACCCACAACTTTATTTCAGTGTGGGAAATCTTAAGTGGTAGGTAACAGTACAGTTTATCATGGTGGAAGAAGGTTTTATGCCTCTAAGTTTTAAACCTTGAGTTTTCTCAGTGCATAATAAATAACAGAGCAGTGTGATTCACATTGACTTTATGGGCAAGGGGTCATTTTTGTTCTGATAAAATAAAAAGTTCATGGGTTTGGAAACGGACAGTGGGCATGGGTCTTAGCCCTTCAGCTTGTAGCCTGGAAGGTCTTAGATGAGCTACTTCATTTCAGAATAAATTCATTTCACCCTTTAAAGTTAAATTTTAACCTCTGTAAAATATTAAATTATTCTTGATACTTGCGTGGAATGCCTGAAGAACATATCTTACAGAATATTAAAGAATTTACTATTTTATTTTATTACTTTTTGTTAATCCTCACCTGAGGATATATTTTTTCCATTCATTTTCTTAGAGAGGGTAGAGGGAGAGGTGGAGGCAGAGAGAAACACTGATGTGAGAGAGAAGCACCAATTGGTTGCCTCCTGCGCGCACCTTGACCACTGAGGCAAACCGGTGAGGGCGAACATTGAAGAATTTAAATGAGAAATGTCCTCCAAATTTTGCAGTTTGAGCTGTTACACCACCAGGTGGAAGGAATGATGGTGAGCAAAACACACGAGTGACTAACACATTTCTAAGCAGGAAGCAAAGGAATGGTTCCCACCGAGAAATACACATTGCACCGCCCTCATTTACAGTGGTACCTCGAGATACGAGTGCCCTAACATATGAGATTTTTGAGATACGAGCCATCAAGCGAGTGATTTCTGCTTTGAAATACGAGCAACATTTGAGATAGGAGTCATCGCGCGGATCGGCCGGCTGCACACCACCCACCAGTTTCCCGCGACTCGAGCGTCTCATAGTTTCCCACGCCTCAAGGTGACGGAACGAATTAAACTCGTATCTCGAGGTACCGCTGTACTAAGTTCTTCTGTCTGGTTTCCCAGGCAATTCAATGAGGCATGAGCAAGATGAGAAAGTAACGGTCCTAGGAAGACCTGAGACATTTTAGAAACCGCTGGAATGTGCAGAAGATGCGAGAGATCATCAGGTTTTCACCCATGTTTGCCATAAGCGTCTGTAGATGCAAGCGAGGGACCGTCCCCACATGCCACGCGCGTCTATAAAAAATATGCTTTCCCTAAGTGGCAGCCCTGGCAAACTTAAAAAATCATTTTTTTTCTTGAGAATTTTCAGCTGAAAGTATTCAAGAACACCTGATTTGTAATATGTTTATTTTTAGAATATGCACTGCAAACTGATTTTTTAAATTAAATTCAGAATATCGTGGCGTGTGGGCATGGTGTCAGTTTTGGGTGCGTGGCAGTTAAGTGGTTAAAGGTCGGTGGCAGGATCCTGGGAAGAGCATGGCGGGGCCAGGTCCCGGGGACAGTAGAGAACTGGGAAGCCAGAGGGAAGCCAGAGAGCTGGTGCCTGAAGTGACTCCCTCAGAAAGAAGGTGGTCACAGGAGGCGGGCAGATGTCCAGCTACTCGGACTAGACTGAGGCAGCAAAGTGTGGTCCCTGCGCCCTCTCCCACTAGAGCAGCGGTTCTCAACCTGTGGGTCGCGACCCCTTTGGGGGTTGAACGACCCTTTCACAGGGGTCGCCTAAGACCATTGGAAAACACCTATTTCCCATGGTCTTAGGAACCAACACACCTCTCCTCGGTGTAGCAAAGTGTAGCAATGTAGCTTACTGTTGTCATAGGAAGACTGTTGCCCATGCTACACCACGATTCAAGACAAAATTTCATTTATTTGTAATTAGAAATAAATATTTCACAATATATAATTACATATTGTTTTTGTGATTAATCACTGTGCTTTAATTATGTTCAATTTGTAACAACGAAAATACATCCTGCCTATCAGATATTTACATTACAGTTCATAACAGTAGCAAGATTACAGTTATGAAGTAGCAATGGAAATCATTTTATGGTTGGGGGTCACCATAACGTGAGCAACTGTATTAAAGGGTCGCGGCATTGGGAAGGTTGAGAACCACTGCACTAGAGACTCCAGTTTTCTAGAAAGTGCGGTGATGCTGAATGCACACTTGGTGCTGCTGATTCTATTAGGTTGGGGGAGGTGATTAAGCACCAATATTTGGCCTTAGTTGGTTTGGCTCAGTGGATAGAGCGTCGGCCTGGGGACTGAATGGTCCCAGGTTCAATTCCAGTCAAGGCCACATGCTTGGGTTGTGGGCTCGATTCCCAGTGGGGGGCGTGCAGGAGGCAGCCGGTCCATGGTTCTCTTTCATCATTGATGTTTCTCTCTCTCTCCCTTCCTCTCTGAAATCAATAAAAATATATTTTTTAAAGAAGAACCAATATCTGTATGGTGCTTCTCCCCTCGCCTCCCATGTGAAGTAGGCGCCGTCTCCGCTTTTTATAAATGAAGTCGCGGACTCAGAAAGGTTCACAGCTTTCAGTGTCCCTCTGAGGCAGCTGGCTGCCTACCTGACGTTCATTCTTTGGTCGCAGGGCCCTATGTTTTGTAGCGTGGGGCACAACCAGACAGGGTGTCTCCCAGCTGCCCCTGGCCCTGTGCCCAGATCGCAGCCAATCTCAAAGCTGTTGGGTGGCACTTCCAGAAAGGCTCCTAAGAAGGAATGGGGTTTGCCTCTTTTTGCCTTCTTCCTTTTACCGTATTTTCCTGCGCATAAGACGGCTTTTTAACCCAGGGGAATCTTCTCAAAAGTTGGGGGTCGTCTTATACACCAGGTGTCTTCTTATAGGGCGAGTATATCTCAAACTCTGTATTTTAACTGGAAAAGTTGAGGGTCGTCTTACACGCCCAGTCGTCTTATGCACCGGAAAATATGGTACCTTCTTGTCCCAGGGGATGTAGGTGTGATGGCTGCTGCTGAGCAGCCACGTTGTGACAGTGAGGAAGGAAGCCACGGATGGATGAAAAGAGGGACGCAGAGGGGACTCTGGTTGCCCAGTGCGTTTGGGAAGCCACCACAGCAGTCTGGACTTACCACCGGTGGAGAAGGCAGAGTCTGGGCACTGTCCTAATCAGAACTGACAGTCACTTAACCAGGGCTTCTGCAGGTAGGACTTTGTTCTTTCCAGTCTAGACAGGTCCCCGGCAGATCTTTGAAAGACAGTGTTTAAGTGGGGGAGCGATCCAGACTTAACACTAATGAAACAGTCTCTTAAATACTTTTTGGGGAGCATCAAAGTTACTGGTCTTACAAAAGTCGTGTGGCAGAAAATAGTTTTTTGTTTCTTGGTTTGGAGGTTTAAAAAGGTCCAGACTTTCTCTTCTCTGGTTGAACATTTAAATAATTTCCTCTTCTTATCTGCTTGTGAGTCTTTTTTTCTTTTTAATATATATTTTTTATTGATTTCAGAGAGGAAAGGAGAGGGAGAGAGAGAAACATCCATGATGAGAGAGAATCATGGACCAGCTGCCTTCTGCACACCCCCTACTGGGGATTGAGCCCACAACCCAGGCCTGTGCCCTGACTGGAAATGGAACCATGACCGGAAATGGAACCATAATCTCCTGGCTCTTAAGTTGACGCTCAACCACTGAGCCACGCTGGCTGAGCTGCGTGTGAGTCTTGCTGGAATTTCGTTCCGGAGGGCGCCCTGCTGGGTTGTATGGAATCTAAGGATGGACGCGGCCAGTGTGGGCTCCTCACCCAGCCGACTAGCACATGACGCAGAGCATTCCAGTAAAAGCAGAGCTGGCCTGGCCACCAAACCGGGGCCCTGAGTCATTTCCAGCAGCTGGGAGAGCCCAAGGCCACTGCGCGCCTCCGTGCCATATGCTAATCCTTTCTAGAATTAAGTATCACCCCAGCTGCGCCTGGAGTACCTGTGGTCTCCGCACTCCGCTTTTGGAACGGGTTGGAGGTATCGAGTTTGCAGGCTTGAGGCATTGCCATGATGACAGTTTGCTTCTCTCTGTGGCCTTATTTAACCCTTTATTGCTGTTTTCTTTTGCTATCACAAGACAAACACTCACTCTTAGATGGTGAAAAGGATCTTGGGCAGTTAACCTCAGCCACAAGGTAGAAAGCTAAGGCCATCTCTTCCTTTCACACTAAGAAATTCTTGACTCAACCCTTCTATTTGATTGCCAACATGAATGCAGGAGGTTAATAAGAACAGTCTTAATTTTTTTAAAAAAATATTCTTATTGATTTCAGAGAGGAAGGGAGAGGGAGAGAGAGAAGAATCATTGATCGGCTGCCTCCTGCACACCCCCTTCTGGAGACCTTGCGTGCAACCTGGCATATGGCCTTGACGGGAATCGAACCCAGGCCCCTTCAGTCCATAAGCCGACGCTCTATCCACTGAGCTAAACCAGCTAGGGCCAGTCTTGATGATCTCATGTGACTGCTATCTACCCACTTTTATCTTTTTGTTAGGGTTATTTACTCCCTCCATCATGCCCTTACAAGCCACAGCCACATCTGTGTTATTAATCCTTTAGCTTATTTCAACACACTTCCAGGAATTCTCAGGGAGTTTTAAATCTACAGTTTTGCAAGAGTGTCTTTTCCTATATACATATCCACAAAGATAATTAACGATCCTTTCTTTTTTTTTTAACCATTCTTTCATATCCATCTGCACTAATGACACATTTATAGCTCATGCAATTTAATAAGGATGACTCATGTCCCCTTTAAAAATTCAATCCTCTTTCTTTGCAACTTAAACTCCATATATAGTACAACCTTTGTTTCATGTACTAGTCATTCTCACAGATATTTAAATTTAAAATAAGAGTTTCCTGCAAGGTGTAAAGGTTAGAGGTTGTATAAGCAGGCATGTCTGGTCATTTACGTTAGTTGCTTCTTTGAAAATTCCAACTTTCACGGTGTACATGTTTCGAATTGCAGACATGAACATAGATAGCAATACTAGATTTACTGAAGAAGGAAGCAAAGGTTGAATTTAGCCTAGCCAAGATTTCTGCCACAGGTTCTTAAATTTTAGTACTTTTTTTTAAATTGATTTCAGAGAAAAAGGGAAAGGGAGAGAGAGATGGAAACATCAATGAAGAGAGAATCATTGATTGGCTGCCTCTTGCACACCCCACACTGGGGATCGAGCCCGCAACCCAGGCATGTGCCCTGACTGGGACTCGAACCATAACCTCCTGGTTCATAGGCTGACACTCAACCACTGAGCCACGCCAACCGGACTGAGCATTTTCTCCGACAGAGGCTGATGAGGGCTTTTCACCATGTGGGTTTAATGGGCATGGATTTTACTCTTTACTAAGCTAGTTAGTTTGCGCCTTTTGTTTTTTTAAGTCTAGGGAAAAGAAACCATCAACCATCTTGCTTTTATCAACCAAAATAATGAGATTGAAAAGAAAGTGAAACTTTCTGTGCAAACGAGTGATAACACTTGCTCTATGATTTATGACATGCGAGTAGGCTGTTGAGAAACACCCTCTCTGGTTGATGGACCATTTATCGTGCTGGCTGTTTCTTCAGGCTGCTGTTCTGAGAACAAATCCATTGCGGAAAGAGATAGACCGAAATGGGGGGACGAATTGCACATTAGAAGACACTGGAATTACGAATGTCAGTCTGCAATGGAAAGGTATTCTTCAGAAACATGCTGATGGGAGGACAGACAAAGCTTAAAGTCATAGGAAGGACGGGCAGAGGGGGGGAGAATCTTTCACAAAGGCCTCTGAATGCTGTGTTGACCAACACTGAGTCTTTTCACAAGTCAATTTTATGTTGTCTTAAGCCCGTGGGCATTTGTAGAAAATTACAACATTTGCATTCATTTTTCCAAAATTACTATTCCTCTTGTTCTTCATGAACTCTTCCTGGCCATTCTTCTCCATATTCTCATTTAAAACAAAATGAGTCTGGCTAGTGTGGCTCAATGGTTGAGCATCAACCTATGAACTAGGAGGTCACGGTTTCATTCTTGGTTGGGGCACATCCTCCCTACGGGGGATCGAGCCCACAATCTTGGCATGTCCCTTGACCGGAATGGAACCTGGGACCCTTCAGTCTGCAAGCCTACGCTCTGTCCACTGAGCCAAACCAGCTAGGGCCCAGCCAACATTTTGACTGCACCCTCATGAGAGACCCTGAGCCAGAACCACCTAGATTCCTAACCCTCAGAAGCTGTGAGCTGATACATGTTTATTACTTTGCGCTACAACGTTTAATTTGTTACCAGGCAATAGGTAACTAATACAGACCCTCATGGTGCTGTTATTTGGGTCCAGATGTCATGCTTTGCAGTCTGGGAATTTTCCTCCTGTCATCCACCTATATAATCCTATCTAATGAGGAGGGAATATGCTAATTGACTGCCCTGCCCTCAAATATGGTGGCACCCACAGCCAATAAGGAGGGAATATGCTAATTGATTGCCCCACCCTCAAAGATGGCAGCGCCCAGTCCGGTGCCTCTGCCTCTGGAGTCCCCCAGTCCCTCCAGCCCCACAGCTGCCCAGGGCTGGCTCAAGGCATAGGCAAGCCTCAGATGGCAGCTGCCCAGCTGCCCAGGGCTACCCCAGGCTCAGGTAACCAGGGCCAACTGAGGCTTACGCTGCTGGCAGTGGCAGCAGCAGAGGTGTGATGGGGATCACCTTCGCTTGATTGCCAGGTTGCCTCCTGCTCCTGAAGGCTCCCAGACTGTGAGAGGGGGCAGGCCGGGCTGAGGGACCCCCCTCCAGTGCATGAATTTTCATGCACCGGGCCTCTAGTAGTCATATAAGCTTTCACGCAAGAAAGAGACTTCCCTGAACTCTTGGGATCAGTGGGTGTAACATCTGACTCTACTTCTTCCTTATTGAGTCTAAAGGGGTTTTGCTACAGTCATTTCCCACCTCGGGGTGGAGCGCCTCCTGGCTAGTGTGTTTTCTAACTGGCAGAAACTCCCTGAGGAGATTCATAAACCCCTATCTCCAGCTCACTTCATAAGACTGCGTTTCATCCTGCAACCACCTTGTGATGTAGGTTCTAGTTGCCGGATCTCAAAGCTGAAGGGATTGAGCTATAGCTTCAGGGATGTACACACACTTGGAAGAATATGAAAAAGTCTCGGGGATTTTCCTCATAAATATCCAATGACTCCGGCATTGTGGGAGAGACAAAGAAAGCAAGGCAGGAAGAAAGGAACAGCTATAAGGCACCGGGCCGGGGGAAAGATAACCTCCTGGGTCCCCAATGAGACCTGCCCCAGGATGACCGGATGAAAGGCCGATTGAAGGCCTCATCAGTTTGCCGAGGCCCTCAACCCCCCGTTCCCTGGAGGCCTTGTTAACCCGGCAGTTCGTGCCTAGACAATGAGCTCCCACATCGCCACCTCCCTTTGAACTGCTGCCTCTTTGAAGGGAGCATCAGAGGGTCTTAAAGGGCAAGAGGGGCTGATCTCTGTTTTCAGACGCTGGGCGGGAGCTGGTGAATGGGAAGGGCTGTTTGTGGTTCCTGTCGGTCAGAAATCTGACAATCAGCGTGTGGGGAAGTACATGCATGACACGGGTCAGCCTGACAGGGGATGTCACAGACACACCGCACATGCCGGTCTGTTCTCAGTGCCTCGGCCAGAGGCCATTCACGCTCCGGCCAGTCTTCAGAGAGGAAAACACCCGTGATCTGACGCCAGACAGACCCTCGGCACTCACTCCGTCTTGGCGCTGCTACTCACTGGCTGGGTCCCGTCGCTCGGAATCTCGGTCTCTGTCCCCGCAGATGCAGATAAAATGTTTTCTCGGATCCTTTCTAGCTCTGGCGCTTTATGAGCCCATTCCTCCAGCGAGTTCTGAGGGACGCCCAGTCCACGGAGTGAAGGGCTACGACCTGTCTTATTTGGGTGCTTCCAGGACTGGGGGTTCCCTGGGTAAATATCTAGTTTTCCTCCTTTAGCGCTGGGTTTGTGAATAGTCTTTTTGTGAGGGGCCGAAATAGAGTACAGTGGTACCTTGAGATATGAGTGCCCTAACATACGAGATTTTTGAGATACGAGCTGTCAAGCGAGTGATTTTTGCTTTGAAATACGAGCAACATTTGAGATAGGAGTCATCACGTGGATCGGCCGTCTGCACACGACCCACCAGTTTACCGTGACTCGAGTGTCTCATCTCGAGGTACCACTGTACTGGGAACCAGTTATAACCGTAAGAAATATTCACCATGCTCGTTAACTGTGACTGTTCTGTTCTGATTAAAGAAGGCACATTCCGACCTGGTGGGGAGTTGGGGGGGCGGAGGAGGGGGGCCTGGGAGCCTCCAGGAAATGCAGCCCATCCCCCCCACGGGGAGCTGCTCATTAGCATGGACAGATCAGCCTTGCTGCAGACCCGGCTCAGCCAGCCCTTTGAAGACCCCCAGCCCTTTGCATGCCCTCAGGCCTTTACCACCCTGGCCCGCACTGCCTGCCCATTCTGCATGCCCCTTCTTAGCCCTTCTGCCTACTTGCCCTGGAATCTGTGTCCTTCTCCCCAGTCTAAGCAGCTGGCCTATGGGGGGCGGAGTAGATGTTTGTGGCTGACCTCCTCCCCCATGCTGCCCGCAGGATTGCAATAAACGCTCATATTAGTGTATGATTCAACCCTGTCTCTGCTGAACCGGCTCAAGCAGTGCCAGGCAGCCCGGGCCCACTGGCTGTCCCGTTACCTTTTCAGCTCTGAAGGAGCCAATCTGCCATCTCTCCCTTCGCTCTTCCCGGAAATAACTGGCAGAAAGTGAGGCACAGCTGTTCAGGGAGAACTCCCTTCTGGTTGGTGTTGTGGTTGATCTTGTCATTGGAAGAAACACAGAGAAGTCTGTATTTGAGGAAAACGTGGTGATTCTGCATAACAATTTTTGCAAACAGACGGAGCACGAACAAAGTGTATTGGAAAATGGAATATCCATTTCTCGGGCTCAGTTACTGACTTAATGAGGAGTCAATATGGGTACAGGAAATATTTCATTTCTTAATTTCCTCTCTGATGTATTGCCTCAAAATTAAGAACCAAAACAATTGCCATTTAAGGTCAGCAAATATGGCTTGGGCGCGCCCGGCCCCGTCACTCCTAAGGATATTTTCATTTTAGTTTGACATAGACCTAGGGAAAATGACAGACATACTGGGCTAGGCTTCTGCGGTTATTAAAATGCCCAACGTTGTTCAATAGCACTTTCCACACGATGGAATGTTCTAGAGTTACACTGTCCAAGACAGCATCCTCTAGTCCCGTGTGGCTACTGAGTACCTGAAATGTAGCTCGTGTGACCCCCAAACTGCCTTTTACCCTATTTAATGTTTAATTACTGTACACTGACATTTAGGCAAGTGAAGGCGTCTAGGGACTAATGGAGCAGAGAGCACTGGTTTTAAATCTCGATATGTCATTGCAACTTTGACATGTTCTCATTCGCATTTTAAAAATATGTTTTTATTGATTTCAGAGAGAGGAAGGGAGAGGGAGAGAGAAACATTAGTGATGAGAGAGAATCATGGATCGGCTGCCTCCTGCATGCCCCAACTGGGGATCCAGCTGCAACCCGGGCCTGTGCCCTGACTGGGAATCAAACTGTGACCTCCTGTTTAATAGGCCAGTGCTTAACCATTGAGCAACACTGGCTAGGCCCTTTAAAAAAAATAACAGCTCCTTTTCTTCTTTTTTCTTACTCCTACCCTAGGATATTTTCCCATTGATTGTTAGAGAGAGTGGAAGGGAGATGGAGAGAGAGAGAAACAGCGATGTGAGAGAGACACATTGATTGGTTGCCTCCTGCATGCACCCTGACCAAGGCCTGGGGAACCTGCCACCAAGGCACATGTCCTTGACCGGAATCGAACCCGGGACCCTTCAGTCCACAGGCTGATGCTCTATCCACTGAGCCACACCAGCTAGTGCTTAACAGCTCCTTTTCTATCCTGAAATGAAATTTGATAATAAAACTACCTATACAAAGAATTTTAAAATATCAATGGTCTTATGATCACAACGTCTCAGGGAGAAGTAAAAAGACTGTAGGATAAAATCGCGCCCTTTGGATCCGCATGGCGCTGCACCGGCAGATGAAGGAAGTCGTGGGCTGCCGGGGCCCGTCGGTGGGTCAGCAAGAACGCAGCAGCTCCAGGTGCGCCCGACCAGTGACCGACCGGCGACTGACCGGCCGGCGACCGACCAGCGGGCCACGCTTCTCCGGAAACCTGAACAGCCTGTGCTCAGTTCCGTGCCAAACAGGACACGGTCTTGTGATTTACGCACTCGTTTACTTCCCGAAAAATCCCACGGTTAGGAAAGCTGCACCGAGATACCATATTTTCCGGTGTATAAGACGACCCCCAACTTTTTCAGCTAAATATAGAGTTTGGGATATACCTGCCCTATAAGAGGACACCCGGCGTATAAGACAACCCCAGACTTTTGAGATTTTCCTGGGTTAAAAAGTCGTCTTATCCGTCGGAAAACACGGTACTTGCTGTTTATGTGGAAAGTGATGTGTGGCCCAGAGTTAATCGTTTCAGGTTTCTGCACACGGGAGTGGCCAGCAGGACACGCAGAGGCCTGCGGGGCTCGGGAGGGTCCTCCCCCATCCTGGGCTTCTGAGCAATGGCCGAGCCTCAGATCCGTTAATGTCTCAGGCAACTCCGCCCTCCCTGCTTGTGGCAAAACCCAAAATACAAAACACCCAGAAGTCCCCTAGGGGAGTACCCTCTCTGCACAAGCACCGATTTAAGAGGTTTTAGAGGGTCAGACTGATTGTGAACCATTTTGCCTTATATGCTGATTTTAAACATGTACACACTGAGTGGCCAGAGGATGATGATCTCTGAACGCATAATCATCTGGCCACTCAGTGTGTATCCTACATAATGAAAGGCTAATATGCAAAGTGTTCCCTCAACCAGCAGGCAGGCTGGCCAATCACCCATGTCCCCTCCCCCTGGCCAGGCTGGCCGGACCCCACCCATGCACGAAATCATGCACCGGGCCTCCAATATATATATTATACTGCGTGGCCAGATTATGATGCATTCAGAGATCATAATAATATGGACACTCAGTGTATATATTTTTTACTGATTTCAGAGAGAGGAAGGGAGAGGGAGAGAGATAGAAACATCAGTGATGAGAGAGAATCATGGATCGGCTGCCTCCTGCACTCCCACACAGTCATGGAGCCCGCAAGCCGGGCATGTGCCCTGACCAGGAATTAAACCATGACCTCCTGGTTCCTAGGCCAATGCTCAACCGCTGAGCCATGCGGGCTGGACCTTATATGCTGATTTTAATACTTAACTCCACCTCTCCTCCCTGCCTTTCCTCCCCCAAAATGAAACCCCATGTCTATGGCAAGTTGGATAGTGTGCCTTAAAACATTCATCAAAATGTACCCTGAATTCTGATCATCTCGCCATGAAAGATAGTACAGGGGTTCCCAGTCCCTCCCACCCAGCTTCCTCTATGAAAGCATCTTTTACAACCACGCACGTTGATCAAGACGAAGAAGTTGACATTGGTACCAAAGACATATCCTTCTGTGAAAGGGAGGTGGGGTCTTGTACTCGCACGAAGAACTGTGCGCATTGCAGCCTCTGCCATCCCTTGTGATGGGGCATCCTGACTCACTGTGCTGGGCATTGGTTCCCCGCGGGAAAGGGTTCGGTCAAAATCTGACTCTGCCTGTGGGATTCTGTTGCTCTGATGAATTTCATCTGCACTGTGTCTCTCAGAAAAAAAAAGAAAAGTTTAGCCCTGGCTAGTGTGTGGTTCTGTTGGTTGGAGTATCATTCTGTGCATCAAAGGGTGGCGGGTTCAATTCCCAGTCATGGCACATGCCTAGGTTTCAGTTTCAATCCCCAATCAGGATGGGTACAGGGTGATGTCTCTCTCTCTCTCTCTCTCCCCACTCCCTCCCTCCCTCCTCTAAAAATCACTAAAAAAGCATGTCCTTGAGTAAGGATTTTAAAAAAGTTTGAAAACCTTTGAGAAGAGAAAAATCATACAGGAATTGTAAAAGGACAATACTACGAACAGATAAGGGTTTTTAAGAGATTATTCTAGAAGTTATGGAAAGAAGGCATTGGAGCAGAGGCCAGCTGCATAAAACAAGTGTAACAATGCAGGCAGGATCTCCCGAAGGTTGGCACTAAGACAACTGCGATGGGCGAGGAGAAGCCACGGTGGGTTGAAGAGACACCAAGGAGATGGAATCTCCCGGCCTCTGACTGGCGGACGGAGGGTCCTGACTTCAGGGGCCACTGGACAGGGGCAGGTCTCAAGTTCAGCTGCCGCTGTGTTGTTTAAAGTGCTCGTGGTGTCGCTCAGAAGCGTGAATGGATCAGGTTCTTCCTCAGAAACTTCCCCCTGGCGTTTTGGACCAGAGGGGACCACTTTGTTGGGTTGAATTTCATAAATTAAAGTTCCTTATCATTCTCTCTAGAATGGAATTTAGAGCAAACAGAGAACAAAGGCAGATCAAGAAGCTTCTTTGTTATTTTACTTTTAAAAAACATATATTTGTTGATTTCAGGGAAGAATGAGGGAGAGCTAGAAACATCAATGATACCCTAGCTGGTTTGGCTCAGTGGATAGAGCATTGGCCTACGGACCGAAAGGTCCCAGGTTCGATCTGGGTCAAGGGCATATGCCCAGATTGCAGGCTTGATCCCCAGTAGGGGACATACAGGAGGCAGCCAATCAATTCTCATCATTGTTTCTCTCTCTCCCTTTCTTCTCTGAAATCAATAAAAATGTATTATTTCAAAAAAGAAACATCAATGATGAGAGAGAATCATTGATCAGCTGCCTCCTTCAAGCCCCTCACTGGGGATGGAGCCTGAAACCCAGGCCTGTGCCCTGACCGGGAATTGAACCCCGACCTTCTGGTTCATAGGTTGATGCTCAAACACTGAGCCACGCTGACCGGGCAAGAAGCTTCTTTAAAATTAAGCTCGCTTTCTTTCCCTCTCTGCTCCCATTTACCCTGAGGACAAAACAGAACAGACCTGGGGAGAGCTCACCCCCTTCCCTCTGCTCTTCCCATAGAGGACACCGATGCAGGGCCCCCGGGGATCTCCGAGGTGGACCCCGTCTGCAAAGCGCCTCCCTGTGGGCCTGGGCTTGCCCGGAACCTAGCTGCTCACTGGGGTGTAACCTGACACATGACGTCACAGCCAGCCATCTGCATTCAGCAGCCCCAGCTGCCGGGCCCTCTGCTCTGCGTGGGGGTTTAGCCTCCCCATCTGTTCCTGGGGCCTCCCCCCTTCTGTCTCCCGCAGCCCCGACAGATGGCTCCTTCTCAGCCTCCCAGGTCAGTTTTCTCTGGTTGGTGTCTCAGCCCCGATTTGTGCTTAACCTTGTAAACCACCCCATCACCTCCACCCCCTTAGGCTTTTATAGAAATTAATTTCTATTCCACATGCACACATACGTATGCACATGTGTATGTATGTGTGTATATGTATGTAGGTGTGTATATATGTGTGTGTATATGTGTATGTATATGTATATATGTATGTATGTATAGTGGCCAGTTTGTACACACATCCCTGACTGTATTCTTTTTGATTCTCACCATCAACCCCGGCCACGAAGAGTATTTTACAATACGCTTGGACTTGGGTTAGAGTCCTACATGCTATGGGGGGAAAAATGACAGGGCCTATGACAAACTGAAACCCTGCCCAGCACGCTCTCCAGGACTTTGAAATCATGCAATGGACCGGTCTACTCTGTACTCGACTGCTTTGGCCTGTAGCTTCCTTTGCGGCCCTCGGAACCCATCTCTGTCATTATAGGACTCATGTCATAACCACGTGGGGGTCCTCAGGACCAAGACTGTCCTGGCAGCTGTAGCCCGGGCCAGGGGCTCTTCTCGCCAGCAAACCGGGGAGAGACAATGTCTTTTCCACCTGCGATCAGTCACCACGGGTGGGAGAGCAGAATTTTACCCCATTTCACTTCCATGAGGGAATGTGTCAAAGCAACAGTTTTCATTTATTATTTGATGCTTAATTATTAGCACTGTTTTCCCCAATGATGACGGTAGCGATTCCTTTTTTTTTTTTTTAAATATTGATTTCCGAGAGGAAGCAAGAAGGAAAGAGAAACATCAATGATGAGAGAGAATCATGGATCGGCTGCCTCCTAAGCCCACAACCTGGGCATGTGCCCTTGACTGGAATTGAACCTGGCACCCTCCAGTCCACAGGCAGACGCTCTATCCACTGAGCCACACAGCTAGGCTTGATTCCTTTTAAGACAGGGGTGGGGATGTCTAACCAGCTGGCCGTAGAAAGCCCATGAAATCACTTGGTCTGGCCCTGCCAAGCATTAGGGGTGAGTGAATCCAATGTTTGAGTGAGTACAGCAGGCTCACTTTAAGTTGATAACTTTGGCCCGCGAATGTCATAAATATCCCAGTGGCCCTTGGCAGAAAAAGGTTCCCTGCGCATTGTAAGATTTGACATCTAAAATAGGTTCTTTTATATCCCTTAGCAACCTTTACACTTCATGCAGCTGATTTCAAAACCAGTTCTAGCCCTAGCCAGTTTGGCTCAGAGGACAGAGCATCAGCCTGCATACTTAAGGGTTCCAGGTTTGGGTACAAGGGTGCCAGGTTAAGGGTACAAGGGCACGTACCTCGATTGCAGGCTCCTCCCCGGCCTGGGACCCTGGTCAGGACTTGTGCAGGAGGCAACCCATCGATGTGTTTCTCTCACATCAGTGTTCCTCTTTCCCCCTCTCTTCCACTCTCTCTAAAGTCAATGGAAAGATATTCTCGAGTGAGGATTAAAAATACAACAGATAAACCAAACCAGTTCTATTGCAGTGGATCTCAACTGGTTTGATTGTGCCCCTCGGGGGACATCTAGAAATGTCAGGAGACATTTTGGTTGTCACAACTTGAGGGGGAACAGGGCCGCCTGTGCCTGTGTCTAGTAGGTGGGGGCCAGCGGTGCAGCTAAACATCCTAAGTGCACAGACAACTCCCCTCTCCCACCGAAGAATTGCCCGGCCTCAGATGGCAATAGTGCCAGGCCGAGCAGTGCAGCTTTCTGTGTGAGATTGTGCATGGCTCACACCGCTGCCATGCTGGCAGGGGATCCCATGAGCCCTGCTTCTTTTTTTAAAATGTATTTTTATTGATTTCAGAGAGGAAGGGAGCAGGAGAGAAACATGATGAGAGAATCATGATCAGCTGCCTCCCGCATACCCCCACTGGGGCTTGAGCCCACAACCTGGGCATGTGCCCTTGACGGGAATCAAACCCGGGACCCTTCAGCCTGCAGGCCGACACTCTAGCCACTGAGTCACACCAGCCAGGGCAAGCCCTGCTTCTGGAAAAGGTGAGCCTAGGAGTGTGGGATTGGCATTCAGGGCTCAGGCCATCCCCTGTACAGAGTGGTTTTTTAATTATTATTATTAAACATACTTTATTGATTTTTTACAGAGAGGAAGGGTAAGGGATAGAGAGTTAGAAACATCGATGAGAGAGAGACATCTATTAGCCGCCTCCTGCATGCTCCCTATTGGGGATGTGCCTGCAACCAAGGTACATGCCCCTGACCAGAATCGAACCTGGGACCCTTCAGTCCGCAGGCCAAATGCTCTATCCACTGAGCCAAACTGGGGGTGTGCAGGAGGCGGCCAATCAATAATTATCTTGTTGTTTCTATTTCTCCCTCTCCCGTCCTCCCTTTGAAATCAATAAAAACATATACAGTGGTACCTCAAGATACAAGTGCCCTAACATACGAGATTTTTGAGATACGAGCCATCGAGCAAGCAATTTTTGCTTTGAAATACGAGCAACATTTGAGATAGGAGTCATCGCGCGGATCGGCCGGCTGCACACGACCCGCCAGTTTACTGCGACTCGAGCGTCTCATAGTTTCCCACGCCTCAAGGTTACGGAATGAATTAAACTCGCATCTCGAGGTACCACTGTATTTTAAAAACCCTCAAAATACAAAATAAAAACCCGCCTTTTGAAATCAGCATTTCCAGATTGCGGCACAAAGGGGATCGCAATTCAGGTTTCTTCTCTCATCCCAGAATGCCATGCTGCTCCTAGTGGGGGGGGGGATGCCGAGGGGGCGGGCCCTCCGCAGGTGGACAGGTGGTGCTTTGCATGCACATGTTCAATGAAAAGAAGCAGGTGATCTTTCTTTCATCTCCGGTCACCTTCCAGCATGGTTTCGTTCTTAGTAAGAAACAGGCTGTTCAAAAACACAGTTTTAGGTGGACGATGCCATTAATCATTATGTGTTTTTCAATGATCTTTCATTTCTAGAGCTAAATGGTTAACTACTGGTGGATAAAACAGTATCACCTCTGGAAAGTTCTTCAAAATAGTTCAGGAGAAAGGGTGAGGAGGAAACAAAGCTGCATGAGTTGGTAATTATTTAAACTGTGACCACTTGGAAATGGATGTGTGTTCACGGGAACAGTCCAGTCAAGGTGGAGCGCTTGATGACCGAGAAGAGAGAAGAAAGAGCCAACATTCCAGGACATCATAAGACAGGAGGCGTATTCCAGAGTCTAGAGTTATTCGAGTAATCCCTGGACAGTTTGGATCTGGAGCTTATTGAACATCTCTCTCCACCCTGGCCATTCTGCTAGATATAAAAGCACTTCGAAACGAGGAAAGAGGTCTGGAAGCCATATTCACCTGCGTTTTGGCTAGATCTTGCTCTTGATGCCTTTCTGGACATGCTGGGAGCCACACTGGACACATGTTGTACCGTCAAACACTAAGGGTTTGTTGACCTTATGAAACGGTTCCCTTGTTCTAACATCTTGACTTTACAGGGCTGCGATCCGGGTCAGCACGATCAGAGGCTTGATAACAACACTGGGGTTGATGTCACCGTCTTCCTCCCGCTCCCAGTAATGACCCGCGTGGGGCTGTAATGCTTCCTCCCCCATGAGGTAACGGGTGGGTGAAGCGTGCAGGCTGCTATCACTTTTTCCAACTAGTTGCGCTCATTCTCACTCCCAGCGAGCCTACAGTATTATGTAGCAACCAGATAAATAGTCTCCTAAAGGAAGAGCCCTCTTCTGGGCCGTTCCAGAAAACTCTGCTGACTCATTCGCAGTTGGACTTGAGTTTCCCGGGCACATTCTGCCAAAGGAGCCATCTCTCTGAGCCTCCCTACCCAACGGGCGACCCTTACAAGGAGCTTCCTCTGGGTTTTCAGTATCTGGGCAAGGAGGGGCTTAGCTTCGGGGGTGATTTGTGGAGAGCACATTCTGCAGGATGAAGACCTTCTGGCTCTGCTTGGGCCTGGAATTGCTTTCACTGAGCACCAAGTAACCTCTGGTGCTCAGGTCCCGGGCTCACCAGGATGGCACTGTGACCCTTCTGAGCGCCCCTCCCTCAGCGGGTGTTTCTTTCTTCTTCTTCTTCTTCTCAAAATTACATGTATTTTTATCGATTTCAGAGAGGAAGAGAGTGGGAGAGAGAGAAACAGCAACGATGAGAGAGAATCAGGAATCAGCTGCCTCCTGCACACCCCCTACGAGGGATGGAGCCTGCAACCCGCTATGTACCTTGGTTGGGAATGGAACTGTGACCTTCTAGTTCATGGGTTAACACTGAATCACGGAGCGCACTGGCCAGGCCTCACGGGGTGTATCTGTTGGAGGATGTATCCAGATGATCTAACTCACCAGCGAGGAGCGAGAGGGAGGCTCCTCAGCTGAGTGACCGAGGTTAGAAATGCGCGCCAGCATCCAACAATAACAGATCCAGCAGCGGTGGCAACAACGTGAAGATACTCCAACTGCCAATACACACAGAGGTCCAAGTCACAGCAGCAAGAGGGAACTCAATTTGCAAAGGAACCCCTCAGATGAGATCTTAGACTGAAATACGAATGTTTCCAACAGAATGCAATGGAGGCGATACCTTGTCTCCTATTTATTCTAGACACGATGGTTCCATCCTGCGAACATTTTCATGCTCACTTACCTAATTCCTTCAAATCGACCACACGTTGGTGTGGCCTACCTGTGGGTACACAGCGGTTAGTCATTAAAACCACGTCCAGTAGCCCAGGAGAAGGAATTGAAATTAGTCTTCAGTTGGTTGCCTAAGGCATTTCCCTGCTTGCTTTTAAAAAAATATATTTTATTGATTTTTTACAGAGAGGAAGGAAGAGAGAGAGTCAGAAACATCGATGAGAGAGAGAGATATTTATCAGCCGCCTCCTGCACGCCCCATACTGGAGACGTGCCCGCAAGCAAGGCACATGCCCCCAACTGGAATCGAACCCAGGACCCTCCAGTCCGCAGGCTGACGCTCCATCCACTGAGCCAAACTGGTCTCGGCTCCCTGCTTTCTTGATGGGAAAGTCCACCCATCAGAAGACATGCGTTTCAAGAGGCAGGAAAGCCAGGCCTAGGGAACCTACCCTGCACGAATACGTGCACCAGGCCGCTAGTTGCAACAAAACGTTCTGGGTGCAGGTTTCAATTTTCTGTAGAGACTCCCTTGATGCATGCTATTCTAGGATGCTAAGAAGTGGCTTATATGTATATGGTACACATTCACCTCAAGTATGGGCTAGAGGGTAGAAAAGATAATGTATTACAGATGGGTGTTGGGAGTTAAGCAAATGGCTTGACAATGCCACCAATTAGGTTGTTTCTGATAAAGTGATTCTTCATGATATACATATATGACAGTTACCTCTAAAGAATAGAAAGTATTAATCTACATATCTAATAATAGCTCATTTTTAAGCATAAATTCCCTAGTGTAATCTGCATTTTTTGCCATTTTATACAAAATGGAATTGACTTGCCCTAGCTGGTGTGGCTCAGCAGATAGAGCCTCGGCCTGTGGACTGAAGGGTCCTGGGTTTGATTCCAGTCAAGGGCATATGCCCAGGTTGTAGGCTCCATCCCCAGTAGGGGGGCATGCAGGAGGCAGCCAATCTACGAGTCTCTCTCATCATGGATGTTTCTCTCTCCCTCTCCCTTCCTCTCTGAAATCAATAAAAATATATATTTTTAAAAAATGGAATCGATTTTGGACAAAAGATACGGAGTCATGAAAAAGACCTGGAATGATTGCTATTTTTAAAACAGTGACTCAAGAGCCTTTTAGTGTCCGTTTGTAGTTGTTCAAAGCCTGCTACGCTGTGCCTATGAAGAGGCGGCATCATCTGCTCTGTGTCGCAGCGGGCTTTCTGCGGGGCTGAGGAGGCCATCTGAAGTGGACAGAGGACCAGCAGTTCCTGTCGGGGTCAGGGGTCAGAAGCCCATCGATGCCCAGCCAGGGACAGTGGGCCAAGCACCCAAGGCTGTCTTCACTTGGCAGTTGCTGCTCAGAAGCTTGGCCAACGCTCACTGGCTGAAAAGTTCCCGGGACAAAACGGGGAAAGCGTACAGTTCCCTCATTAGCCTAAGGCTGAAACTGCGGCTCTCGAGCCACATGCGGCTCTTTGGCCCCTTGAGTGTGGCTCTTCCACAAAATCCCACAGCCTGGGCGAGTCTATGTTGAAGAAGTGGCGTTAGAAGTTTAAGTTTAAAAAATGTGGCTCTCCAAAGAAATTCCATTCGTTGTCCTGTTAACATTTAGCTCTGTGGACTAATGAGTTTGCCGACCACTGGCCTAAGGGCATTTGAATTATTCCTGCCTTTTGTGACATTTTGGGTTTCTTTTTATTTAATTTTTTAAAATGTATTTTATTGATTTTTTACAGAGAAGAAGGAAGAGGGATAGAGAGTTAGAAACATCGATGAGAGAGAGAAATCGATCAGCCACCTCCTGCACGCCCCCCACTGGGGATGTGCCTGCAACCAAGGTACATGCCCTTGACCGGAATCCAACCTGGGACCCTTCCGTCCACAGGCCGAGGCTCTATCCACTGAGCCACACCGGCTAGGGCTTGGGTTTCTTTTTAAAGAAATGAAGTGCCTTTTAATTTGTGGATAAAATAATTCAATGGGATGGGAGAGGGTGGGTATCTCCCATCGCCCTAACCTGGAAAGGGGCCTTCTAAAGAGACCAACTGGCTTTCCTGTGTGAGAGCCTTACATTGATGGCTGCCTTGTGGAAGGCAAGAGTCAGCAAGTAAGCCAGTGGCCAGAGACTCTGCCGAGACTGGAGCGGTGAATCACACATTCAAATGCCTCCCGCTCAAAGCAAGCACAGAGGGCCCGGGGAGCAAATACAGTGGTACCTCAAGATACGAGTGCCCTAACATACGAGATTTTTGAGATATGAGCCGTTGAGTGAGCGATTTTGCTTTGAAATACGAGCAACAGTTGAGATAGGAGTAATCGCACTGATTGGCCGGCTGCACAGGACCCACCAGTTTACCGTGACTCGAGCGTCTCATAGTTTCCCATGCCTCGAGGTGACGGAACGAATTAAACTCGTATCTTGAGGTACCACTGTACTCCCTTTGGGGACACCTTGAATCCCTGTGATCATCAACACTGGCACATTCCCGTTTGTTAATACTCCCCCCGGGCCATTTTCCATTGATTTTCAGAGAGAGTGGAAGGAAGGGAGAGAGACTCAGAGAGAAGCAGCGATGTGAGAGAGACGCCTTGATTGGTTGCCTCCTGCAGGAGCCCTGACGGAGGCTTGGGGAACCTGCAACCAAGGTACATGCCCTTGACTGGGCTCGAACCTGGGACCCTTCAGGCCTCTGGATGATGCTCTATCCCCTGAGCCACACCGGCTAGGGAAACACTGACATATTTTAATGGAGAGCGAGAGCGAATTAGGAGTTAATACTTTGGCCACTCAAGACTTTCATGTGCTTGTGTGCATCTATGCCTAACCCGTGGACACTGACAATGGGGTGGCGAGGCCTGGGTGGGGGACATGAGGGGCTGGAAGAGCTTAATGAGGGGAAAAGGAGGACCTATGTCACACCTTCAACAACAAAGATTTGGGGGAAAAAGACTCGCATGCCAGGTTGTGGGTAAGATAGTCTTTTCTGGATGGCCTGGAAATACGGAAGATGAAGATATTCAGTAAAAAGTAGAAGGTGAGTAAGTCACAGCCCCTCTGTAAGGAGGCTGGCCATTAAACAATCGCAGTGGCGCTTGCGGTCCAGACATCTATACCCAAATGCTCCCAGGTCAGAGACAAGCAAAAGCCCAAACAACATTAAGAAAGAAATTGCCGTTTACTACAGTCTGTCCCCCACTGAACACCCCTCTTGATTTGGACACTGAGGCCTCGCCCTGTCTGTTGCGTCAGTGTTTTCGCTAGTTAGCATTTGAAGATGAAGATCTTAAAGGAAAACCCACTCAATTTAGCGAATGTTAATGAACGCTGAGAGCCGTTAAACTTAGCTAATGACTTTCTGGCCGTCATCGGCGGGCGAAAATCATGTCACATCCTCTCCATCAAAGAGTCTCGATGCAGGGAAGCTGCTAACTGTGTCAGGGAATGGGGATGTGGTGAAATCTAGTGATGCAACGCAGCTAGTTTTTAAACCGCAGCCCTTAGAAGCTTCTCGTCTGAAGTGTTCAAAGCTGATGCCGGCAAAGCCAAACTGAGAATCCCACGAGTTACAGCTGGCGGGAGACAGAGTTCGCCAGGAGGCCGGGACACCCGGTGTTTACAGTGACCATGACGGGGTTCTGGACCGGCGAGGAGCACCCAGCTCTCCGTGGCTGTCCAAGATGCTGGGAGCCCTGATCTGCCCGGTGCCTCTGTGCCTCCGACCTGGCATTTGATCCCTGGCCACCTGCCTGTCCCCTGGCCAGGCCATTCAGGGCTGGAGGAACACAGGTCCTAAGCCACTCCCCCCCTCTCTTCCTCCCTCCCCCCCCTCAAACTGACAAAGCAGGGAGAGTGCGGTGTGATCCGGCTCATCTGTATATGGGGACCCTCACAGTGGACGCTGCCCAACGGGCCCAGCCCACGGCAGGCACGAATCCAAACCTAAGTCACCCTGTACTAACGGGACACGCCTGTCACGGAAACCCTACCCCACCCATCACAACTGTCCAAGTCAGCTTAGCTGGCTTCCCTCACCCTACAAACAGGCGCTGTCATCCTCAAAGAAACCCCCACCTCCTAGCCCATCCCGCCCTGTTTCCATGTGCCTCTTCTAACATTCTAGAAAACTCGCTCTTGCCCAAACTCCCTCAGGAAGAGCGCTCCTCCGCCTGTGAGGCGCCACACTCCCCCAGCCCATGGACCAGAGTCCCTTGCACAAAGGCCATCGAACTCGAAAGTGTTTGTCACGTGACAAGCATTTGCTGATAATTCCATTAGGGACGGGAAGGAGAAACTGAATAGTGGGGACTAGCTATAGTACTAAGAACTAATTTTAAAATGTATTTTTACTGATTTCAGAGAGGAAGGGAGAGAGACAGAAACATCAATGATGAGAGAATCATGGATCGGCTGCCACCTGCACACCCCACACTGGAGATCAAGCCCACAGCCCAGGCCTGTGCCCTGACCGGGAACCGAACCCTGACCCCCTGGTTCATAGATGGACGCTCGACCACTGAGCCACACCGGCGGGGCTGGTTCTAAGAAGGATTAGTCAGGCCGTGAACTTGGCTGTTTGTTCTGGGAAGAGAGCACGTTGCAGCCTGGCTGGGAGCCGTGCCCCCTGGCCTGGGCGCGAACCTGGAACTCTGATCCGCTGCTTCATCTGAGAGCCGCCATCACCACCGGAAAACCGACCACTTGGTTGCCAGAAGGAAAGGATGGGGTCCCCGATGCGCCTGCTCTTTGCAAACCCCCAGCCCACTGCCTGTCATCTGCAGCCATTATACCCATTCCCACCCTTCTTGCCTACGTACCCACGTGATCGGTGTCCTTCTCCCCAATCTAAGCAGCTGGCCCATGGGGGACGGAGCACATGTTTGGGGCTGACCTGCCCCCCATGCTGCCAGCAGGATCGGAATAAACCAGTGGTTCTCAACTTGTGGGTCGCGACCCCTTTGGGGGTCGAACAACACTTTCACAGGGGTCGCCTAAGACCATCGGAAAACACAGATACGATTCTTAACAGTTGCAAAATTACATTGATGAAGTGGCAACAAAAATAATGTTATGGTTGGGGGTCACCACCCCATGAGGAGCTGTTGAGAACCACTGCAATAAACGCTCCTATGGGATTGAATCCTGCCTCTGCCGGACTGGCTCACGCAGTGCCTGGCCGCTTTCAGTCTAGAAGGCCTCCCCAGGGCGGCGTGAGTCTCCCCTCCACCTGCGAAGCCTTGATGCCGGCTGGGGGGACCTGGTATCGCAGAGGGGACGGTCCGAGCTGTTGCCCCGGCGCTAACGCTGGCTTGGCAGCCAGTACTGGGGGTCTGGCCCTCACCCCCGAGATGCCACATGTGTGGCCTTGGCCTCCACTGACCAGGAGCAGAGCAGGAGCTACGGGGAGCCACACTGCCCCCCTGGAAGCTTCTCTCTCTGTATTTTGTCCGTCCTCACCCGAGGGTCTTCCCCATCGCTCTTCAGAGAGAGTGGGGGAGGGAAAGGAGAGGCGCATCGATGTGGGAGAAACACGGCAACTGGTGGCCTCCTCCCACCAGGGCCGGGAACAGCCTGCACACCGGGTCCGAGCCCTTGACCAGAATTGAACCCCGGATCCTTCAGTCCCGAGGCCGACGCTCTACCCACTGAGCCACCCCAGCTAGGACACCGCTGCTCACTGCACATGCTCTACTCCAACCGCTACGCTGCTGCTGAAGATGGGTGGCTTTAAGGCGCATTCATCCTGCACCCCAATACTTCCCGTTGCCACCGGGCCAATCCCAGTACAGAGTCACGTTGCAAACAAACAAACCGATGTCTACGATGTATGGGACCCTTCTAGAACGTGACAGATCCCTTTAGCCAAAGGGGAGTGCATAGGGCTCACGGCACACAGCCCAGTTTCTAAAATTCTCACGCTCAAAACTGATAGCACCCGCGCCCCCCTCCCCCCAAACCCGCAAACTCACCTGAACCGCCCTGGCTCTTCCTTCAGGATCGCCTCTTCCCAGAGCCCCCTGCTTCACCCCGGGAAGCCGCGGCAGAAAACAGGGCGACGGAAAGGCTCATTGACCTTCACCGGCCGCTGACGCTCACCTGCTCTGAGCAGTTTGTTCTCGTTGGAACCCCGAAGGGAATGCTGCCCCCACCTTGGGCAGAAGCCCTCCTCCAAGGATTTTCACACCATGAAAGTCCTCCGAGTTTCTCTGGGAAGCAGGCTCGGGGAGCGCTTTCTGGCCAGGATCTGACTTTCTGGCCAGGATCTGACTTTCTGGCCAGGATCTGGCGGAGGATGCGGGGCAGCGCGGGCTGTAAGGTCTCTGCGCGCTGCTGGGCTGGCCACGGGGCAGGAAAGCAGCCTCGGGCAGTACCTGAAGGCAGGGGGGCTGCGTTGCAAGAAAACTTTATTTGCAAACGCAGGCCCGGGAGGCCTGCTCCAAAACAGCTTCTCCACCACCATGGCCCCGCACCCGTGCCACCTGCGAGCTTCCGAAACTTCCGGCGGAGGCCACACCCAGGCCATCAATCAGGAAGCTGAGGGCGGCCCCCCCAGCCAGGCCTTCGAACTCCCAGGTGAGTCCCGTGCGCAGCCTGGATTGAAAGAACCTGCCTGAGACCTCAGGAGAAGCGCCGGTACCTGACCTGTCCTGCATCCCAACCCGGAGCATCACTCTCTTCCGGGCCTGAGGGGTGCCTACATATCCCCTCCCCCCCGACCTCAGGGTGGTCAGGGGGGGCATGAGGGCAGCCCCAGCACTCTACCCCCCGGGGCCTGAATGTGGTCATTCCCCACGTGTGCTTCTGTTGCAGAAGACCAAAGAAAACCAAGGACACTTCAAAGAAGAGGAGGGACGCTGTTTAAGACACCGGCGCACTCAGGGAACAGCCTTCCACATCTGAGGGAAGGAACGCGCATGGGGCTTTCCGTTATATCCCTCTGAGGTCTTTGTCCCCCAAATATGGATTATGCTTCCGATCCTTTTTGCGGGCCTTACAAGAAGGCCCCCAGGTGTTGGGGGTCTCCAGGCCATATTGGATGGTCTGGCCTGGCGCCAGGATTAATAACCCTCCCTCCGGACAGTGCACTGTTCACAGTAACAGGTTCTGCAAGACCAGCATCTGGGAAGGAGGCAGTGACTCAATTACAGGTTATCAGGAACACATGCCAAGCTTGTTGGCTTGGATTCAGATCACTAGCCCCAAATATCAGGGTTACGTTGGAATTAGCCCTTCTTAGCTTCTCACTTTGATGTGAAATGTTGGGAGTCCATGACTTAGGATACAAGCAGCCGTAAGGCAAACACCATGCGGGAGTTACTGCAATTCCTTGAACAGGGAAAAGGGGAGCTTTTTTTTTTTTTCTCGATAAAGCTACATTTAGCTCCTCACTCTCTTCTAAACTGAGAAATGTCAATGCATTCAAATGACACTTTCTTGGTCCTCCATGCTGCCTTTGAAACTGCGATTTTAACAGGATTGTCTTGCTAGTGAGAATAAAAGGAACTTTATGTTTCTGCGAGAAAATCCCAAATTCATTCCTGAGCACCTGAGTTTGCCAGCAGAGGCCTGGCTAAGACTAATACTTCCCTATTCTATTTTTCCATTTTTTAACATCAATGATAAGAATCATGGATCGGCTGCCTCCTGCACGCCCACACTGGGGATGGAGCCTGCAACAGGGCATGTGCCCCGTCTGGGAATCGAACCGGAATCCCTTGGTTCGTAAGTCGATGTGTAACCACTGAGCAACCCTGGCCAGGTTCCAGTGTCTTTGCTACATCGACCTAAAAGCAAGCACTTCATTCAGATTTCAGCGCTGCAAAGCGCATCGTGTGGTGTTGAGCTCAGAGAATGAGGATCCAGGAGACAGTCCGCCCTCCTCTTGGCTCTGGGATGTGCGTTGGCTTGTCGCACATGTTGGCTCCTGGACTGGGGGCTGAGGCCCCGCAAAGCCAGCTCCCTGCCTCACGTAAGGCTCCGAAGTGGCTCCCATCCTCCACCCTGAGCCCGCTGGGTTGATTCCAGATGGTTCTGTGAGTTCATTGATGCAAGTTCCGGGCGGCTGAGGATCCCGGGAGCAAGGACAGCAAGTAGGCTTTTGACCTCTCCGAAGGCCCTCTGGAGGATTTCTCATGAGCGCCATGACTCAAGGCGGCCCTCTCCCATGTCAGCTCTCCGTGGCAGCTCCGCAAGCAATGTCACCGTGACCCATTTGGTGGGTTGGCAGGGCCTGGCCTATGTTGGCAAAGAAACTCACATTATCTTGGGAAATATTACTGATGCACATAAAACACGGGGGAGAGACCTGGTGGAAACTGGGGAGGGAGTAAAGTCCCCCTCAGCTCTGACTTGAGCGAAGAGTTGAACAGTAATGGGGTAGGAATGCTGCCGAGGTATCAGGTTCCATCAGGAACTGCTCAGACGTTTCTAGAAGACCCACTTGCTGCTCTTTGCTTAGTGGAGGCTCATCTTTCCTGCTGACTTCGGTCTTCACCACAGCGCATTCCCCAGCTGCGCAGGCCCAGTAACTGGCCTCTTCCGGGTGTCAGCTTCACTCCAGGAACGAAACAGCTGCTCAGCTTAGAGACGTGCAGACTCGGGCTGTGTATCCTCATCTTCCTCCTGGGCTGAACCCTACACACCTTCCTGACACCCCAAGGCTCCGAAAGAAAGACAGACCAACTTTGAAAATCATGAGCTTCTACCAGTTTCCTGGCATGTGACTGAAGATACTTGTTTTGTTTTTATTCGGGAGGATTAGATACATTTTTAAAAAATTAACTTACTGGGATGGCCTTGGCTAATAAAATTATACAGGTTCCCAGTGCAGTTCTCTGATGCGTCGTCTGTATTTTGCCCTGTGTGCTGCCACTCAAAATCCCATCTTCTTCCTCAGCATGTATTCCACCCCTGTAGCCTTTGCCACCCCTCAACCCCCCCCCTCTGGAAACCACACTCTGTTGTCTGTGTATTTTGCGTTTTAGCCACTGACTTTCAGTATTATAGGAGTAATATATATTTGTCACAAAATTGGAAGATGTAGATATATAAAGAAGAAAAACATGAAAATCACTGTAATCCCAGACTCTGAGAGGAACACCACTAACATTTTAGACTTCATTATTTCCATCATTAATCTATGAATTTGTATGGGTGCCGAGGCGCATATTTTGCACATTAAGCTGAAACTAGCCTTTTTTAAACCTCGCAATTGGGTATGAATAATTTTCATGTCATTATTTTTATCCAAGATTACTTTCATCTTTAACAGCTTTATGAGGTATAATTAATATACTAGTACAATCAACCACACACATATAAAGGGTCCTTTCTGATAGGTCTTCACATATGCACACAGCCATAAAACCATTGCTGTAATCCAGATCACGAATATACCCATTACCCAAAAGTTTTCTTGTGCCTCTTCGCAATCGCATTTCCCCCATCCATTTCTGCATCTCCCCCCTACCCTGAGGCAACCACTGGTCTGTTTTCTGGCACTATAAATTATCTTCATTTTCTAGAATTTTCTGTAAGTAACGCATACACTACGTACTCTTTTTGTGTAGGTTCTTTCATTCACCATCTTATTTTGAGGTTCATGTTGTTAAGTGGATCATTAGTTCAATTCTTGATAGCGCTGAACAGTACTCCATTGTAGAGCTACTGGACATGGGGAGTGTTTCTGGTTTGAGACCATAACCAGCAAATTTGCTCTGAGCATTCATGAACAAGTCTTTGTGTGGTCATATACTTTCTTCCTCCTTGGATCCAAGGAAATTTTAAATGGCTGCATACTAGTCCGTTATATGAACGTACCACAGTTAATCTAACCCAGATTTTCCATGTTTAGATGGACTCTTTTTTAAAGATATATATTTTATTCATTTTTTACAGAGAGGACAGGAGAGGGAGAGAGAGTTAGAAGCATTGATAAAGAGAAATATCAATCAGCTGCCTCCTGCACACCTCCCCTGGGGATGTGCCCGCAACCAAGGTACATGCCCTTGACCGGAATCGAACCCGGGACCCTTGGGTCCACAGGCCGATGCTCTATCCACTGAGCCAAACCAGTTAGGGCTAGACTGACTCTTGATTTGAGTTGCCTCAAAGTAGGGTCTGAGACAAGGATTTGGGGGCAGGCCTTTTATATGAGAGGTAACCCTAGGGTCAGGACAGAGGGGTGAGGAGCATGAGTCAGCGAGAGGAGCAAAGCCAGAAAGGTGTGTGGGCAATTGGAGCTCAACCCCATGGGGTCCTGGGCATTCCAAAACGTTCTTAACGTCTGTCGTCTCTGGCATAGCCCCTGTGTCTGACCTGACAAGCTCATCTTGATTGGAGCCTATCCTGGGGCCCAGACATACGGGACAGCCCAGCTGGCGTGGCTCAGTGGTTGAAAGTCAACCCATGAACCGGGAGGGTCGGTCAGGGCACGGGCCCAGGTTACAGGCTCGGTCCCCAGTGTGAGGCGTGCAGGAGGCAGCCGACCAATGATTCTCTCTCATCACTGATATTTCTCTCTCTCCCCCTCTCCATCTCTGAAATCAATAAAATTATATATATAAAGACACACGGGCACATTTCGTCCTTGGCAACCCCTGAACTCAGCCCAGTGCGGCTCCAGAGGCTGCCTCGGGGCCCTGGATCTGAATTCCTGAAACACGGCCAGGACTTCTTAGCACAGAGACAGCTGCTGCCATGTGACTGCGGGCCAGGGCATGGCTGCATTTTCCCGCCATGAGCCCGTGTGTTGGAGTTCCGGGCTTCTGGCCCTCACCTGGGGGGCTGGCGCTGCCTGTGGCCCTGACACTTGCCCCCCCCCCCGCTTCCTGACAGCTGTGCTCTGGCAGGTGGTGTCTGCCAGCCTCGTCACGCAGCTGTCCGCGCTGACATCTGATCACTGGAAACTCTTCCTTTGCTTCATGTGTGCGTCCGCCCTCTGGCAGCGCGCCGCCCGGCAGTTGTTGCCCATCTGAGCGCAGCCGCTGCCCTGGCACTCGCTCAGCCCCGGCCGCTGGCAGCCAGCCGGCTCCCACCCCAGGCCGCTCCAACCCGGCCTTCGCTGGACCTGCTGCGTGGCGTCAGGGCAAGGATGGGAGGTGGCGAGTGGAGACAACTCCTGAGCAGAGAATAAAGACAGGCACACGCACAGTCCGGACAGCAGAGACTGACCCCACCGGGATCCC
Source organism: Lasiurus cinereus (assembly GCA_011751065.1). Classification (NCBI taxonomy): domain Eukaryota; kingdom Metazoa; phylum Chordata; class Mammalia; order Chiroptera; family Vespertilionidae; genus Lasiurus; species Lasiurus cinereus. The sequence goes on along the minus strand of JAAGEH010000411.1, from coordinate 20,957 downwards.
AGACATTTCCTTTTCCAAACGATCTCAGCTCAATGAGCAGCCATTTTCCATTTGGGGGGACCATCATACAGACTGAGGACCCATGGGCAGACTAAGGACCGCGACATGTGCGACCCGGGGGAGCCTTGTCCGCATGGGCGTGTCCAGCAATCCGGCACTGCTGTGGGAAAGAATATGAAAGAAGAGGTTGAAAGAGAAAGAAAATTGTCTTCTTTCCACAACTGTTGTCACCGATAGGAGGGTCCAGAGAAAAGAAACTGTAAATACCTGTACCTGGCCCTGGCTGGTTTGGTTTGGTGGATAGAGTGTCGGCCTGCAGACTGAAGAGTCCTGGGTTCGATTCCAGTCAAGGGCACATGCCCAGGTTGCCGGCTTGATCTCCAGTAGGGGGCGTGCAGGAGGCAGCGAATCAATGATTCTCTCTCATCATTGATGTTTCAACCTCTCTCCCCCTCTCTGAAATCAATAAAAATATATATTTAAAAAATCTGTACCTGGTCATTAAATCAGCAGTGCCCAGTAAGAAACTACACTGAGTGGCCAGATGATGATGATCTCTGAACGCATAATCATCTGGCCACTCAGTGTATATCCTATATAAGAAATGGTTAATATGCAAATTGTGCCCTGGACCAGGAGTTCGACCAGTAGGTAGGCCGGCCAACACCCATGTCCCTTGCCCCTGGTCAGGCTGGCCGTACCCCACCCAATGCACGGATTCATGCACTGGGCTTCTCTCTCTCTCTCTCTCTTTCTCTCTCTCTCTCTCTCTCTCTCTCTCTCTCTCTCTCTCTCACACACACACACACACACACACACACACACACACACTGAGTGGCCAGATTATCATACATTCAGAGATCATCATCATCTGGCCACTCAGGGTGTGATGAAGCCCCGAGAGGAGGCCTATTCCTCACACTCCAATATGATTCTTGAATAAATTACAAAAACGCTTCTAAAATAATAGAGGAATACAAAAATAGGAATGTGAAATTCACAAAGGCCGGAAAGAAGAATCTCCAAACCAATAAAAAAAACATACAAACAACGTAAGTAGCAAGAAGAAACCCACACACCCAATAAAGATATAAGCAGTATTCGTTATCAGAGAAATTCACATCAAAATCATCAGCGTGTTCGTAGCCAACCGATTAACCGCCATTTTAATCTCTGGCAAGAATAACTGGTGGTGTGGGTTTAGAAGAGAAAGTGGGAACTCATTAGCTGCTCCTGGGGACAGTGCCTCTCACACTATTTGTGGTGAAGAATCAGGTCCTTTCTTTGTCCCCATAAGCATCTTACCTAATAAAAGAGAAACATGCAAATTAACCCTCACTCTGCTACGCCCACAGCCAATCAGAGTATGCAAATTAACCCAGCAAAGATGGAGATGATTTGCATAGCGGCACAGAGCGGTGTGAAGCCTGCTATGAGGGGCAGGGGGGCAGTGGAGGGAGTTACTGGGGTGGTGCTCCAGACAGAAGGAGGACTTGCCGGCTCAGGGTGGCCGGGGAGTGGCGATGTGCCAGCTCCTGGCAGGACCGGGGACTGGCTGGCTCCCCGGCGGCTGGCAGTGAAGCCAGGGGTCTATTCTTGCACATACATCGTGCAACGGGCCTCTAGTGTTTTATAATACTAATCACGTCTCACATCCTGCCCTAAATACAGCATGCACCTTTCCCCACTGTCAAACGGCAACAATTCTGTATACTTCTCTCTCATATGTCTCCTAAGAAACTTTTCCTAAAATACATTTATTCTTATAATAAATGCTTTTTTGTGGTTGTTAATCCTCACCCAAGGATATTTTTCCCATTGATTTTTAGGCAGAGTGGAAGGGAGGGGGAGAGACAGAGAGAGAGAAACATCGATGTGAGAGCGACACATCGAATGGTTGCCTCCCACATGTGCCCCAACCGAGGCTAGGGATCAAGTCTGTGACTGAGGTACATGCCCTTGACCAGAATCGAACCCAAGACCCTTCAGTCCTTGGGCCAACACTCTATCCACTGGGCCGAACCCACCAGGGCAAGCTTGCTCTTTAAAGAAGAAAAAATGCTTTTATTGATTTCAGAGAGAGGAAGGGGAAGGGAGAGATAGAAACATTGATGATGAGAGAGAATTTTTGATTGGCTGCCTCCTGCATGCCCCCCCTCCTACTGGGATTCAAGCCTAGAACTGGGGCATATGTCCTGACTAGGAAGCAAACTGTGACCTCTTAGTTCATGGGTCAGTGTTCAACCACTGAGCCACACTGCCAGCAACAATGAAAAGCTTTTTCATCTCACTTAATCCATATTCTTCAAATGGACTACTTCCATATTCTTTTTGTTTTAATATTATTATTAAATAATAAAGTTTTCTAGTGCAATACTTTTTAAAAATATAAATCACATTTGGATACTATGGAAATGTCAAATTATAACAAACATTTCTAAACAGTCTCAAGTGTTTATCTCACCATGGACCAGTAAATAACCATTTTTGGGCCAGATTCTAAATTCATAGATGAAAGGCTAGTTGAAAGTATCTCTTAAAATTAAACAATATTTTAAAAATATATGCTTACCTTATACTTTGACAACAGATTTCTAGAAGTCTATTATAAATATATGTTGATTCAACCTGAAAACATACACTAATGGGGGAAAGGATGATTATAGAATGGCCATATGGTGGTAGATAATATGGCTGTTGAAAAAAACAAACAGTATTTATACTGGGCTCTCATTCAAACGGGCCTATTGGAAAAGCATAGAACACAAGGCTTCTGGGAGAGCAGAGTACCGAGGCAGTGGCCACATCCAGAGAGAAACATCCCTATCTGGTAGGGCCTCCCCAGAATCCAGCCCCAGACAGGTTCTCTGTGGCCCTGACTGGCGTCCCTGCTCAGTGCCAGGGGTGGTAAGGGCCAGAGCCAGAATGTCAGCTGTGTCTGCTCAGGATGCGCTGTCTTCACAGGGAGTGTACCAGCTGCTCAGAGAATCCAGACCCAACACAAATAAAAGCCCTTAAGTGTATTACTGGGCAATGAAGCAAAACAGGAGGCAGAGTCTCATTAAAATGGGAGAGAGAGGAGAAAGCAAGATGGTGGCATAAGGTACACGCCTGTACGTGCTGCCTCTCACAAGCACACCAAAACTACAACTAAAAGACAAAACGTCGCTGAAACCAGTTTGGCTCAGTGGATGGAGCATTGGCCTGCGGACTAAAGGGTCCCAGGTTCGATTCTGCTCAGGGGAATGTGCCTTGGTTGCAGGCACATCCTCACTGGGGGGCGTGCAGGAGGCAGCTGATCAATGTCTCTGACTCTCTATCCCTCTTCCTTCCTCACACCACTGGCATTCCTGGGTCTCCAGCTTGCAGACAGCTGATTATGAGACTTCCCAGCTTCCATATTCCTGAAACCAATTCCCAATTCCTCATAAGAAATCATCTTTTGTACCCCACTGGTCCTGTTTCCCTGGAGAACCTCAACTATTATAATCTCCTTTCTGTCCTCTGCACATGTTAAATCAGCTTATCAAATTCCATGGAAAACCCCATTAGAATTTTCATTTTAATTCCATTGCCATTTACACATAATTTGGGGACAAGTGTCGTCTTCCTGGTCTGTCTTTCCTTCCAGGAACCTGCTATACCACTGCATAGGACCAGATCGATTTTTACATCCCACTGTGATATTTTGGAATTTTCTTCACGAAAGGTTTTGCTCATCTTGTGTAAATTTATTCTTACATATTGTGCAGTTTTTGTGGCTATGGTAAATGAGAACTTTACTTGAGAGCACTTTCTAATGTTACACTCTGTAGGAATGCAAAACATGTGAGTGTATTGGTTTTGTACCCAACACATTGCCAAACTTTATCAGTCTAAAAGTTTGTTTTAAAGTCTCTTGAATTTTCTATGGAGATAATCATATTCTCCACAAATAAGGACTGTTTTATCTCCTTTTTAAAAATTCTTAGACCTCTTATTTCTTTGACTTATCTAGACCCTCCCATACCAAATCGACTAATGAGTTTATTCTTTCAATCCTGATGTTCCCCTTTCTGTAGTTTTTAAAATGTACGTGTGTGTGTATATACATACAAAAATAGAATATTGCAATAATGCATCTCTTTCTAAGGGAAAATTTACATTATGATTGCCCAGCTGGTGTGGCTCAGTGGTTGCGTGTGGACCCAGTTCAATTCCCGGTCAGGGCACATGCCCAGGTTGCGGGGTTCAATCCTCAGTAGGGGGTGTGCAGGAAGCAGCCAATTGACGATATTTCTCTCTCATGGATGCCTCTATCTCTCTATCTCCCTCCCTCCCTCTCTCTAAAAACCAATTAAAACAAAACATACTAAAATTTACATTTTAATTTAAAACCTAGCAGAGCAGCTCAATTAATTACTCTTGGAGTTGTAATCAATATGCTAATTTGGAAAAAAACATAGTTGTGTAATATTCAACCTTCTCATCTCATTATATGGGCATTCACTTATTTATCATATTTTCTTGGAGCCCTTTCAGTAAATGTTACAACTTTCCTCACATAAAAGTTTTTGAATTAAGGTCATATCTGGCTATATTGAGGCGGTGTGTTGTTTCGCCAACTCCTCATGTATTTTTGGTTTGTTACTTTGGGGAGGTCAGGAAAGCACCCCATGGCCCAGTCGAGTTGACTCAAATTCAACCATCCTGACAGCTAAGCCACAGCCAGAGAGCTTGCTCTAGCAGGGATCAGGGCTTATTCAAAAGGTCTAGGAATGTCGACAGCACACGATTGGAGTTGGACAAAGCAGACGCAGGCATGTGGCAAGATCTGATGCAGGAAAGAGCAGCGCCTGCCAATCAGTGCAGAAAGTCTGAAGGAGGCAAGCATGAGTCTGGGAAAATTAGTTATCCGTCCGGAAAGAAAATGAAGTCACTATCTTACACCTCACAAAAACACATTCCAGAAGACGAAACATCTCAGCATCAAAAGAAACCACAATTTCTGGAGGAAAAGGAAGGAAAATCCTTTATACTCTTTCATCTTTGGAGGATTCCATAGGCAAGCACAAGAAAACAGACCTCTTCACTAAGGAAAAGGCAGACAAACGTAACCACACTGAAATTATAAATCCAAACGCAACAACAAAACTCTGTCAACAACATTTAAAAGACAAGCCATAGACAGGAAGAAGATATTTGCCGTGCATAAAATCAACAACTGTTAGTATCTAAAATATGTAAAAAAAAAAATCACAATTCAGCAAGAAAACAACAAATACCCGCAAATAGGCAGAATATATCAAGAAGCAAATTCACAGAAGAGGAAACCTGGATGTCAAATAAATGAAAAGTTGCTGTATTTCTCTATTTATCAGGAAAATGTCACCTCAAACAGATTAGCAAAAGGAAGGAAAAGGAACTTGCGTACATGGCGGCTGTAGATGTTACTTGATAAGTCATGATGGGATGGAATTTCTCCTCCTACTCTGTGGCTCTGTGACATGCACACAAGGAATAACACCAGATTGTTCTCCGCAGCGTTGCTGTGATGGTGAAAAATGGAAATAGCGTAAATGTTCATCAGCAGAAGAGCAGTAAGTAGATTGTACCACATTCAGCAATGGGATATTACAGCGCAGTTAGAAAGAGGGAAATAGAGCAAACAAGGGTCAAACCTCATTAAAACAAAAAGGTAAGCTGCTGAATGGCACCTCTTATGATGACATTTTCAAAACTATCGTCTCACTATAGACACATGCACATACGGTGGTAGTATGAAATATACAGAAGACTGACACCAGATAGGGGCCATCTCTAGAGCAAGGTGAAAGGGATACATGAGGAGATGGAGCCCAGCCAGGGTGGCTCAGTGGTTGAGCATTGACCTATGAACCAGGAGGTCACAGTTCGATTCCCAGTCAGGGCACATGCCTGGGTTGCAGGCTGGGTCCCCAATTGGGAGTGTGCAGGGGGCAGCCAATCAATGATTCTCATCATTGATGTTTCTCTCCCTCTCCCTTCCTCTCTGAAATATACATACACACACGCACACACTTTTTTTTAAAAGGAGATGATAAACGTTAAAATGTTTATATCCGAGTTTTGAGCATGTAGGTGTCTCTTATATTGCTCTCTCTGTTAATATACATTTGAAGCATTTTATCATAAAAATGGAAAAACTGTTGCCTGCACTTTAGAAAGTTCTTTCAGCTGGTGAAAAGTTTGTGGTAGAAATATCCCCCATAGAACGTTTTCCAAAGCCTTTGCTTTAAAGCAACAGCCACGCCTTTACTTCCGGTTCAGTGGTATGAGCAATCGGTATTTCCTCAGTCTTACATACAGTACAAATAAAAACATCTTTGGAAAACTTTACTATCCCTATCTACCATCATATAGATTCTAAGCTCAGAAGTGTGAATTGGCCTTGCACACACAGTTTCAATATGTATGCCTTCCTCCTCCCAGCCCATGGGCTCTGATCATATGAAAGCTTCTAAGCCTGTCCTGAATGGAGATTCCCGGGCCACCAGTGCAGGTAGCTTTCCAGCCACCAAGGGAACGTAGGAATAGGGACCCCTGGGGGTGGCCCTTGGTCAGCAGTGGCCAGAATTGTAACCGCAGAAGAACGAGTGCAACCGTGGATGGAAGAAAGCTGTTTCTTTTATTCCGTGTATGCTGTGAGCACGAAACATCTTGGACACGGTTAATGTGTGGCTTCCATCTGGCATTTTCATATTATGTAAAATTGTTATGTCAGCAACAGATGGTAGAGCCGAGTGTTAGATTTTACTTGTGCCCAATTATCAGGTTTGCAAATCTGAACATTAAACAGTTCACGGGTCTGGGGAAATGCATTAGGTGCTGGATATTCTCGTCTTGAGCTGCCTTGCAAAGTATCTGCTCCCTGTCTTATTTCTCCTTTCCTCCTAACAAACCTTGATTTTGCTCCACTATCCCTGTCTAAGCTCAGAGCGGACTCCTTCACCATTAGTCCTGCAAGCTCCTGGCACATGTTCTCGGTAAATGGGAGATCCACAATGCTTGTGGTGTTGCAGAAGACCAAAGAAAACCAAGGGCGCTTCCAAGAAGAGGAGGGACGCTATTTAACACACCGGCGGACTCAAGGAACAGCCTTACGAATCTGAGGGAAGGAACAGGCCCAGGGCTTTCCTTTATATCTCCCTGTGGTCTTTGTCCCCCAAATATGGATGATGCTTCTGGTCCTTTTTGCAGGCCTTGCAAGAAGGCCCCCAGGTGTTGGGGGTCTCCAGGCCATATCTGATGGTCTGGCCTGGTGCCAGCGTTAATAACCTTCCCTCCGGGACAGGGCACTGTTCACAGTAACAGGTTCTGCAAGGCCAGTATCTGGGAAGGAGGCAGTGACTTAATTACAGGTTATCAGGAACGTACGCTGAGCTTGCTGGCATGGATTGAGATCACTAGCCCCAAATATCAGGGTTACATTGGAATTAGCCCTTTTTAGCCTTCTCATTGGGAGTCAAGTGTTTGTACCTCGCCTCTCTCTCTCTCTCTGCTTTGTGACCAAAGATGATGCTGGATGGGATTCCTTCCAGCAGCCGTTTAGCGACCATGAGGAAGCCTCAGCTTTAGGATGAAGCTGGTGCTGAGGGCAGTGGAAGGGAGTCAGAGAAGCTGAGTCTTTAACATTACTGAGCTCTCGATTGCCTATCAACTGCCTGAACTGGGGACATGATGTTTTCTCAGATGAAAGATACCCTTGTTTTACTTGGAGCCAAAGCATAATGATAGGAGATAAAGACACTTTAATATTTAGAAGTCCCTCATATAAAATTCATAAAACACAATGCAAAGGAGCCATAGACATGGGTCAAGAGCATCTGACTTCCTCCTTCCCCACCTGAAGGTCACTCCATTCACTGTTACTCATCGGCAAGGCGGGAGTCTAGAATCCAGCCTAGGACAGCACATTGATTAGAGGTCTTACCTTTCAATACTTTACAGTTTTAAAAACACTCCCATATATATGATTGTCTCATCAACTGAGTGAGATGAGCTGTGTAGGCGCTTTAAAAAAAGGTAGAGTTCAGGGGAATCCGGTGACATTATCAAGGGCAAATAAATGACAGATGTCCTAAATTTAAGACCACTGAATTTTCTGCTGAGTCTAATGACTCTTCAAAAATGGTATGTAAATAAGTGTTTCCAGAAGAAAAACCCTGTCAATACATATGTGACCACAAATGTTTTGTAAATTGTAGAGGTCAGGAAAGGATAAGTTATGCTTCAAAGATAAATGCCTCCAAATCTCAGTAGCTTACAAGAGCAACAGATTTTTTCTCACCACTGGAAATAGTTGGGTGGCAATACCTCTGCTCCGCATTGTCCTCGCTCCAGGCCTGGGCTAATGGGGCTCTCTATCTGAGTCATGGCTGGTTGTCAGGACAGCGGGAAACGTATACAGAAAGCTACATGCTGGCTCTAAAAGCTCAACCTAGAAGTCGCATAGAACATTTAGAGATGATCTGTCTTTATCAGAGTCACAACTCTTTGCACTGTGCATGAGCCCAGGTCTTCGGGATGCAGCAAAGAATCTGAATGAGGGAGTTCTGTGGACTGAATTGTGACCCCACAAATTTGTATGTTGCAGCCCTAGTCCCCAATGTGACTATATTTAGAGATGGAGCTTTTAGGAGGGATAACTTAAATGTGGTCCTAAGGGTGCAGTGCTAATCCAATAGGATTGGTGGCCTTCCAAGAGGAAGAGTTCTGTTCAAAGGCATGCACTGGAGAAAGGCCAGGGGGGTCAGCGAGGAGGCGGCCTCTTGGTCACCAGCCAGGAGGAGCGTTCTCACCAGAACTGGGCCATGGGCACGCCGTCCTAGGACTTCCCGAACTGTGAGGAAACCGGTTTCTATTGTTCAGGCCGGTCTATGGTATTTTGTCAGCAGCCAGAGCAGATTAACCCAGGGAGCGTAGTCAGATTTCCAGGCCTGAGAGGAATGAGCAGCTGCTGAACTCCTCAAGACAGCCACTCTAATGGCGCGGTCACTCTTCGGCAGATACGACTGGTCAGGAAATGAAAAGGCGAGACAAGGACTTAGGAGGAATCTTCTATTTGAAGGCGGGATCCCAGATGAAGTGACACAAGGCTGCTCAAGATGAGCAGCACACTGCTGGGCCTGCGTGGCTCTGAGGCTGAGCATCGACCTATGAACCCGGAAGTTACAGCTTGATTTCCAGTCAGGGCACATGCCCAGGTTGCTGGCTTGATTCCCAGCCGGGGGCGTGCAGGAGGCAGCTGATCCACGATTCTCTCTCGTCACTGATGTTTCTATCTCCTCTCCCTTCCTCTCTGAGATCAATAAAGATATATTTTTTTAAAAAGAGCAGCTCTGAGCTCCTGGCTGCAGGAAGACATAAATGACATTAAGACCCTTGTCCCTCACCCATGTGCTGCTGAAGGTGCATTCTGCAGTTGGTGTGAACCTGAAGGAGCTGGGTAGCCTGCCTTTCTGGCTCGATAGCCTTTAACAGCTCAATTCCAGCCGTGCCCTCCTTAGGGCTCCAGGCCAGCGGAGACTCGGTACGTGATCTGTGCTGAAGCCAGAGGAAGGCGACCGCCCCCACATGCTCTGTGCTTCTGCCCTTCTCCTATTTGCATCTCCCAAGTGGGTTTGAGGGAGAGCGAGCGCTCAGGCCCGCTCTGCAAGGGAGCACGACTCTGAGAAATGTCACCTGATGATTAAGCTACTTGGCCAGCATAACAGACTATGTGATCAATGTGTGCATTTGGGACTAAGTCCTTTAGAAGAGTGGTGACACAGTTGCTTTCAGATGAGCTCCATTGAGGATATGATCAGCATTCGATAATGAATGGAAATTGGTACTGCAAAATAAAGATACCATGCAAAAGGCTTCTAATGTATCTTCACGCTATATGACTAGACCTTCCATACTTAAATGAACTCACCGCAACCTCCATTTCCAAAGTCTTCCCTTCTTCCCTTCTCCCTTCAATTCTGGCTGGAGTCATGTGGCTTGTCAAATGTACCTGTAAAGACTAGCAAATGTGTTCTCAGATATGTGCACGCAGCATCTCACCGTATTGTGGGTTCAAAGCCCAGCTGTGACAATTACACGTTACTTCGGGCGAGTTCCTTAATATCTTTGTGCCTCAATCTTTATCCGCAAGGTGGGGGGTGACCTTTATAGCACTTACCTCATAGGGATGCTGTGAGGCTAAATGAGTGAATATTTGTAAAATTCGTGGGACACTGCCTAGAACCAGATGCTAAGTCTTACGTGCTTATTAAATAACAGGCCTCTGGTCTTCGCATGTTTTTCCTTCTGCTCAGATGCTTACCCTCCACTTCGTCAGCACCTCCCCCCACGACTTTTTAAACAGCTTTTCGAGGTATAACTGACATGCAATAAACACAAACATTTCAAACTTTGACATATGTATACATTCATGAACACAATAGAAATAATGAGCATACCCAGCACCCCCAAAAGGTTTCTCATGCCCCTTATAATTCCCTTCCCCCCCTCCTGCCTCCTCTTCCCTCACAACTGCTAGCTTGCTTCTTTTGCCATAGATTTGAATTATCTAGAATTTTATAAAAATGCAATCATAATATACAGGGCTGGGTAAAAGTAGGTTAATAATAAATAAAACAATAATAAATAAGAATAAACTGTTTCATGTACTCACAACTATAAATGTACATTTGTCGACCCCTGTATAGCCTTTGGTTAGCATGCTTCACTTAGCATGTTTTTGAGGTTCACGTTACACTACATATCAGTTCTTTTTTATTGCTGAGTAGTATTCCATTATATGTTTATAAATTGCCTATTGATAGACATTGGGACTTTTTCTACTTTATAGCAGTCATTTTCCCAGTGCCTTGAACAGTGTCTGGCACATAGTGAGTACTCAGTAATTTTAAATGAATAAAAGAGTGTCTTTCCGGTGTGCTTCAACTTGTCCTTGAAGTTCTAGTTAGTACTGCAATGAGTAATATGCAGCCATATTTTGGTGCATGTTCCCTTGCAGAGCGGGCATGAGTGTTTGCTTTCCCTCAAACCCACTTGGGAGATGCAAATAGGAGAAAGGCAGGAGCACAAAGCATTGTGGGAGCGGCGGTTGCTTTTCTCTGGCTTCAGCACAGATCACTTACAGAATCTCCTCTGCTGGCCTGAACCAAACTACGTTTTCAAAGACTAAGTGATCATCTGTAAGAACACATGTTGATGATGAAGGCAAAAAAGACAAGGCCCAATAATGTGTACAGGCGTAGCATGCAGGGAGGAGGATTCTAATAGAAAGGCTTTTCTCCAAAGACATGTAGATGGTCAACAGACATATGAAAAGATGCTCAACATCACTAGTCATCAGGGAAATGCCAATTAAAACCACAGAATATAATCTCACATCTGTCAGAATGGCTATTTACTAGTAAAAAAGTCAACCAATACCATGTGTTGGCGAGGACGTGCAGAAAAGGGAACCCTGTGTACTCTTGGTGGGACTGCAAACCGGTAGAATCCTGTGGAAAATGGTAGGGATATTCGTCACAAAACTAAAAGTAGATACACCATACTAGCCAGCAATTGCATTTCTGGGTATTTATCCAAAGAAAGTGAGAACACTAATGCACAAAGATAGATACACCCTACGTTCATCGCAGCATTATTTACAACAGCCAAGGTATGGAGGCAGGCTTGGTGTTCACTGGGAGATGAATAAACAAAGATGTGGGACACATTTACAAGGGAATTTTGCACAGCAATCAAAGGAAAAGAATAAATCCTGTCATTTGCAAACATAGATGGCATCATGCTAAGTGAAATAAGTCACACAGAGAAAGACAAATACTATATGGTTTTACTTACATGGGGAACCTAAAAACAAAATAAAGCAAATAAAACCAAACAAAAACAGATTCATAGAAAGGGATGGTTACCAGAAGGAAAAGGGTAGGGGAGTGGGTAAAGAGGAGAAGCAGAATATAGTCAATAATACTGTAATAGGTTTATACGGTGACAGATGATTACTAAAATTGAAGAGGTGATCACATTCTAAGATATGAAAGTGTCAAATCACTATATTGTACACCTGAAATAAAAACCAATATAAGATTGTATACCATCTATACTTAAATAAGATATAACCTCTTTGACTTTCCCTTTATTTCTGTATTTTCCAAATTTTGACAATGAAGAAATAAAGCACTTTTTTCAAAAGTGTAACTAAGAATTATGTTATTGTTTTAAAGAATAATCCGCTGAAATATTCCTGCATGAAGCCTTTGCCATCTCCCCCAGCAGGCTCAATTCCTCCTTCTGTAAAGGCAACATGGTATGTATCAGTAAGCTCTTGCCAGTAATGCTGCATAACAAATTCCCATGAACCTCACTGGCTTATAAATATGTCTTTATTTCATATTGTAGGTTGGCTGGGTGGGATATGGTGCCCTGCTTCAGGCTGGGGTTGACCGAGCTGCCCTACAATCTCCTGACATAGCCTCTCAGTGCTGGGGCTCAGAGCTGGCCCATAGTCCTTTATACTTACACTAGAGGCCCAGTGCATGAAATTCGTGCACTTGGTGGGGCAGGGGTCCTTCAGCCCCGTCTGCACCCTCTCACAGTCCGGGAGCCTCAGAGAATGTCTGACTGACGGGGAATTGGCCTAAGCTGTCAGTCGGAGATCCTCAGCACTGTTGTGGAGGCGGGAGAGGCTCCTGCCACTGCCACTGTGCTCACCAGCTGTGAGCCTGACTTCTGGCCTAGTGGTGCTCCCCCTGTGGGTGGGAGCACACTGACCACCAGGATGTAACTCCTGTGTTAAACAAAATCTGGCTGAAACTGGTTCTCCGACATCCCCCAAGGGGGTCCTGGATTGCGAGAGGGCACAGGCCAGGCAGAAGAACCCCACTGGTGCACAGTCAGGGTCGGGGAGGGATGGGAGAGGTTGGCTAGCTGGGGAGGGACTGCGGGAGGGCTCCAGGGCATGTCCAGCCCAACTTGCTCATTCCCAATCGGCCGGACCCCGGCAGCAAGCTAACCTACTGGTTGGCACTTCTGGCCCCTGGTGGTCAGTGCACTTCATAGCAAGCGGTTGAGTGGCCTTAGCATATCATCATCATATTACGCTTTGATTGGTTGAATGGACCACTGGGCACTTAGCATATTAAGCTTTTATTACATAGGATTCCAGGGCAAGACAAGACACACACTAAGTTCATGTCAACAGGCAGAGGATACTTCCTTCCATGGAGAGTGGTGGGGTGGCAAACTAAACACTGAACAGTAATTTGATGCGCCATATTCCAGGAATCAAAACGCTGGTTTGGGGCTTTGGAAGCTGGTGTGACCACTGAAGAACCAGGTGCTTTGGGCAATTTATTTAAGAAAGTTTCCCCTTTTGTTAGCTGGAGATAATGAAAGGCTTGGAGGAGGGGTTGAGCTTTAACTGTGATAGGTATGTTGGGAGCACAGCAGTGCACCAGCCAGAGCGCCTTTAGAGAACGGTGCCTGGAAGAAGAGAGTTTCACGATACGCTGCCCTCAGCGTCCACCCCCACTGGCTGGCACAGAGGCCACGCTTCGCTTAGGCCGCCCACCCTGAGGCACACAGGGAGACTCAGCCAGGCCCCTGCCAGGCCCAGGGGCTCCTCTAACGGGAGATGAATGGAAGACTCCCCGTCAATCAGGCCCAAACACCCTCAGACTGACTGCAGCCACAGCCAATATCGTCTCCAAAACCTTTTATCTCCCCAAACAGACTGTAACCGTGAAGCAGTGTCTTCCCATTCCCCCTCCCCGTCCCTGACTTCTGCTTTCGGTGTCAGACAGCTGTTTGATTATCTATCTCCCTCTGAATGCCCAGCAGGAATCCTGTTCCAGTAGGCTTTGTATTGCAGACAGCATACCAATTTGGACTGTAGTGAAAAATAAACAGGGATGGTTTCCAGGTCTTTTTCAACTTGAATGTAATTTTGGCTGAAATTACCATCTCAGTGTTTTTGCTGCATAGCAACATTTGTAGAGGAGAGAGGTCCTGTCCTAGCCGGTTTGGCTCAGTGGATAGAGCATCGGCCTGAACACAGAAGGGTCTTGGATTTGATTCGTCAAAGGCATGTACCTAGGTTGCAGGCTCCTCCCCAGTCCTTGTCGCAGGGCTGTACGGAAAGCAACCAATCGATGTCTCTCACTCACATCACTGTTTCTGTCTCTGTGCCTCTCACTCTACCCTCGCTAAAAATCCATGAAAAAATATCCTAGGGTAAGAATTACCAACAACAACAGGCTCCAGCAGATTAAATCTTCCTCATCTTTGCCCCGTGTTCCCTCTTTCTGCATTGTCTCTAGACTCCCAACACGTGACTATTTAAGCGGAACGCCAGAAGTGAGTCAAAGGATGACTGTGACAGGGAGCAGAATACAGAGCCTCCGCCTTCTCAACGTTCTCAGCTGGGACCGGTTGACTTGAGGTGCTGGAGGTTTCAGCAGAGGCGTCTTTCCTCGGTCTCGCACTTGACTTTGTTCCTACTGCAATGAAATGAACTGGCCCCTCTGCTGGAGTAGAAGTGTGCATGTCTTCCTAATTCAAAGGAGCCTGGATCGCCCCCAAATAAAAGTATGGCCATTACCTTCTGAGAAAATCAAGTAGCAGCTAGGAACACGTTCGAGTTTAGACTGTGTGTGCAGATGGGGCTCCCAGCCTACTGAAGGTGTCCTGGAGCAAGCCGAAGGGAAGACCAGCATGCAGACTGCTTGGAGTTGGGGTAAACCCCATGATGGTATATAACCATGTCACTAACTCCACCTGGATTTGGAGACAAGATTTAGAGCAGGGTCTCCACCTTGGCACCCAAAACCCAGCGCTTACCGCATATTACCGGGGTATTTGTGACGGGATCACTAAAGGTGTTTATGGGAGCATCCCTGACCGCCATCAACTAGATGCCAGTATCGCTCCACCTGTGGCCTCCCTTCAGTGCTGACAACCCCAAATATCTCATTTCCAGATATTGTCAAATGTCCCATGGAGGGCAAAATGTCACCTGGTTAGGAATCAGTGATTTACATGAAAATGACTGTGAATTAATGTCACCACCATGAGCCTTAGCCTGCCCTGTCTGCATCTTGAATGCTGAGATACTGTTTTTCCAGGTGTTTCTTCTGAAGCTTTTCTGTTTGGATTTCTGCATCAGAATGAGGAAATGGCAAGAATGCTTTTAGGGATCTCCTATTCTCTCATATCCTTCCTTCTTCCCACTCACACCTGCTAGGGTTTTGTTTTCTTGTTTTTTCCCTCTTCCTATTGAAAACGGAGCATTGTCTTATTGAACTGATTTAGACTCCCAGTTTATTCTGTTTTCCTACAGCACGGACTCAACGGATGAATATTCTTCCATAACAATGAACAAAGAATGCTTTCTGACAGGTGGCTTTTACTGGGCAGACTTCACTTAATGAACATTCCAAAGGGTTTCATTTTCTGAAACATCACAAAGCCTTCATTTTCCGAGCGCCGCGAACCTTCTAAAGGCGCGTTAACCCCCCCCCCCAAGAAAAGAGCTGTTGGGGGGAGCTCCCGGGCCTCACTTCCTTGACTTTCCGTGGCTCGAGGTGGAAACGGAAACCCGCTGGGAGTGATCCTCCTCCTGGCCTAAGCCCACCGGGGAGTTCGCAGCTTAATTAATGTTTGCGAGACATTTTTGAGATGAAAAACACCATTAGCTCCAACCACTGCTATGAAAAGTGTTGTTTTCCAAACCTCCCCGACACATTAGCATCTGTCTTAACTAGTCCTGAAGGAGAGAGGAGAGACTAGCAGCAGCAAAGGGTGACAGAGGGGATGATGAAGGTCCTAACAGGACCGCTGGCGCCAGGGAAGGCGGCACTGGGGATAATGACAGATTAGGTGGCTGGCGTGCTGTATATAGGTCTGCTATCCAGAGCAGCCTCAAGCGGCTCCTTGTTCCTGCCGGCCAATAATGGCAACGCTCCTGTTTGTTGTGCCCCAGATGCTGTGGAAACAAGAAATGCAGTCTCAGATGCACAGTGAGAAGCAGGGGGGAGAATCAGCCAGCTGGGAAGCGTGCCTCCACGAAGAGAGTGAGGCAGTAAGGGGACGTGTCGGAAGCCATCGCCACAGGAATGCCCTAAGTACAGGGGTGCGGGGCACAGATGAAGCCTTAGTGACATCTCTGGGCACGGCCCTTTCCCGAGTCCTGGTTGGAGGAGGCGGGGAGTGGACATCCGTTTTAGTGACACGGCCCGCGGCAAGGGTGCCATGTATTGGAGAAGCTTGGAATTCGTTAAAACCAAAAGACAAGCCAAAGCGGACACGGTTGCTGAGCCAGAGTTGGCCTATTCCAACCTCTGCAGCCTGGCACCCTAGTGTCGGACACGCCTATGCGGTAAGCGCTGGGGTTTGGGAGACCAAGCGCAGCGGGCGGAGTGTGCCAGAGCTGTGCCATCTTAAAATGCTCCGAGCGCCTGGAAGCTGCTGGAACACCGACCACCGAGGACCCAGACCAGACTGCTGGCACCGTGCTCCTCTCCCCCCTCCAGCCAACTCTATCCGTGAGCCCACACCTGTCCCAAATGGCCACTCCCGTGTCTAGAGACCTGTCCCCACTGCCTTCCAATCGCATAACCCTTCGCGGCACCGCTGAGAGGGGAGCAGGGTTACTCTGGTAAAAATGTGCATTGTCTGCAAGTCCACTTTAGAAATACACCTTATTTTATTCTCTAATACGCTAGAGGGGGAAGCTGTAAGTATATATGCTTCTCAGGAATTTAAGTTAAGCTCAGGGCTCTTGGAAGTCATGTCAATTTATACTTCATTCTAGTGCTGGTAATAAATGAACAGGATTTTCCCATCAATCAGGGTGTCCGTGGCTTTGCTGTACTTTAAGGATGAGGCCTCACAGTTGTTGATGTGCTGCCCTATGGATTTGAATAAATTGGGCACAGACTCACAAATTAGGTTACTTTGCTCTTCTTCAGAGACTGCCCACTGCATTTCCAATGAAAGCCCAGCTCCTCCTGCGACATCCAAGGCCTTGTCAAGCCTAGCCCCTGCCTGCCATCTCCCATCTGCTGATCCCAGAAGACTTATGTCGTCCATCTTCACGGCTGGGCTCCTTGTCATTCAGGCTGAGCTTTCCTCAGAGAGGACTTTCTGACCACTCCGACTAAAGCAGCCTCTTTCTCCAATTACACACCTTCCCTCGTGAAATGTCTATAGCATCTGTTACTCTGCTATTAATGTGTATCTTCACTTGTACGTTTACCTATTATATATATACAGGGTGACCACTAATGTAGCCTCCGAACTGAGACACCTTTGAGAGTGGTGAGACTATTAATAATTATGCTGGGACAATGACAGTAACAGGGACACCAGGCTGTATGTATCAGTGGAGTGGTAACCCAGTAGAGAATGTTATCTTCCTCCGAGCATGGACTTTGTCTACCTTCCTCACCGTTGATGCCCAGAGCATGGAACTGTTCCTATTACTGATAGGTACTTATTGTTGAACGAAGGATCTCTACATACATAGAATTACATGTTTAATGTTTCCTTGCAATTTTTGCCTTGTTTCATATATTAAAATATGGCCATGACTGGTGTGGCTCAGTGGTTGAGCATCGACCTATGAACCAGGAGGTCACGGTTTGATTCCCAGTCAGGGCACATGCCGGGGTTATGGGCTCGGTCCCCAGTAGGAAGCATGCAGGAGGCAGCCACTTGATGATTCTCTCTCATCATTGATGTCTCTCTCTCTCTCTCCCCCCCTTCCTCTCTCAGATATCAATAAAAATATATATTAAAGTCAATAAAGTATATTTAAAAATATGTGCATATATACTTACAATGTAATTTCCAGAAAAAGAAATCAGAATATGAAAGTATATCAATGTCATGGCACCTATCTGATAAGTGTTCATATGGATAATGACTGATGAAAAACGGGAAAGTGGAAAGTGTTCATGTTTTTCAGTGCTGGGATAAGAGTTGGCTTTTTCTTTGTCAAACTCTTATCCTTGTTACAATATCATCTGTTAAAAACTAAAAGGAAAACGTGGGAAAAACAAGTGTTTTTTTAAAAATAGTATATTTGACCCCAAGCTGTATCTCCAGCTTTGGTTTGCCTATTTCAGGAATTCCAAGTTCCTCAAACACATTTTCCCAGAACTGTGATCCCCCTGCCACAACCCGCGCCAGCAAAATGGACATCCACTCCCTGCCTTTCTACCCATGACTGAGTTCCAGTGAAAGTTACGTACGGCTACATCCGATGGTGGGATCTAAATCGCACTCATATCCATGTTGTAAGAAGTCTGAGAAATGGAGTTTTTAGCTTTCTTACCTCTATACACTAGAGGAATGGTGGTTGAATGAGTTAAACCACAATAATTTAAACGATCAAGAAGCACTAATTTACTTCAATAAACACTTACTGAGTGCCTACTATGGGCATGGCCAAGGACACAGAAGTTGAAATTCAGACTAGGTTGCTTCCCTCACTGGAGACTTCGGTAGCTGGAGGGTTAGGACTGAGAACGAGGGCTTTCTTAAGGAGAATGTTACATGGAATATTTGAGCAAAAACACCCCAAAGTGCCTGATGGAGAGTCTGGCCAATTGGAATTACGTTTCCTGAGATATACTGATTCAAACCAGCAATAGCCCACTTGCTTCACTGATTTTTAATCTGTGTCAGGCTTTCCAACAAAGAAAACAGGACAGCTGAAAGACCAGGTGGTAAGTAAACATAGTGTGACACTGATTGACCTCTGCATTCAGGGCTTTCTCATTCATGATGGTGGTGAAGTAGTTGGTCACCAAGTCCTTATTCAGCTCTCAGTTTGTTTCAACAGTGTAATCTAAATGAAATTTAAATAACTGAATTAGTAAGTGTGTCAGAGCTATTCAAGTCCCCCTTAATCTATTTAACTTCACATCTAACACATCTTATAATACCTATTCACAGCAAGAGAGTGAGAGTACAAAGGTTTTTCTCCAGAATATGCACATGAGTATTTCCCTTGCTTGGTTTTCTCTAACCCATTAACTAAGAATTGAATCTATAGCCCACTTTTCTTTAGGAATAACATTTTACATGAATTATGTCTGTATTGATGGCTCCTAGGTATTAAAATATTTCATAAATGTGGGTATAAGGTTACTGGTACAATTGTCATTATGAAATAAATTAAACAAATCAAGAAATGGATATAAGAAAATGTGATTGTGAATATTGATTAGTCATTAAATGTTAAAATTCTTTTAAGAAAATATATAGCTAGCCCTAACCGGTTTGGCTCAGTGGATAGAGCATCAGCCTGCGGACAGAAGGGTCCCAGGTTTGATTCCAGCCAAGGGCATGTACCTTGGTTGCGGGAACATCCCTAGTAGGGGGGCGGTGTGCAGGAGGCAGCTGAAGATCGATGTTTCTCTCTCATCGATGTTTCTAACTCTCTATCCCTCTTCACTTCCTCTCTGTAAAAAATTAAAATATTAAAAAATAAAATATATAACTAACCAAAAAAGTATCCCAGACTTCTTTCATTGCCATGAATACCAATATTGAGAAAGATACCAACATCTCTTGATTGTGTATCTGTAAAATGCTATGACTATTAGTGTTGTTAGCAGTAACATTATCTCTTCCCAGATTACCTAAAAACCCTGAGGATAAATAACATAGCTGTGGATATATATATATATATATATATATATATATATATATCATCTTTTATGTGGATACCTGCAAAATCCCACGGTAACTAACATGGTTAAGAACATATCACTCCTTACCAGAGAATGAAACTATCGCCTCTTACCTGGACACATGAAAAATTCAAAGGTCAGCACAGTAGAAACAGACACAATGATCTTCTGTCTGCATACCTGCAGCTCTCCAGCTGGTCTTTAATGCAATCCGACAAATACCACCTCTCACCTGAATACCTAGAGAGGCACAGGTTCAAGATCACAGTAGGGATATGTCATATCATGCTGGGATAGCTGCAAAATCACACAGTTATCATCTTCATTAGGGACACCATCAACTCTTACCTGGATACTTGCAAATTCCCAAGAAAAACGCCTCAGTCAGAGGTGCCTTCATAGTATGTATGACAGGATATTGGCAAAATTCCCCAGACCGCTGCAGTGGTTAGTCAACACCACTTACAAGGGTACTTGCAAATAAACTTGGCCACTAGGCTTGTCCAAGAACACCATCATTGCCTACTTAGATGTATGCACATTCTCATGACCTCTAACGGATACAAACACCATCATCTTATACTGGATGTAAGCAAAACTTTGCTTTTAATATCATACTTAGGTTCTCCACAATTACTGAACTGAAACCTACAAACACCAAAGAAACAGCAGTATTTAAGAACAATTCCACAACCTGGATTCCTGAAAATCCTATGATCACTACAAACTTAAAGGGAACCATAAAACTCTAAATTAATAAGGGCTAATTACTAGTATTGGTTGGGACAATATCATTTCTTACCTGGATACCTGCAAATAACTTGGCAATACAAAAGTTAGGACTATCATCTGTGTTTACCAACATATCTGAGTATCAGGTGGTCTGTAGGGTCCAAAAGGCCTCCAACAACACTTATCCAGGATACAAGCAAAATACCTTTACTGATCATTATGAGGTTTATCATCATCTCTTAACAGTAACCTAATGGACACACTGTAACAAATGTGTCTATGAACACACCTTTATTACCTGGACTCTGAATAAGCTTGTTATTATCATCACTGCAAGTCTCATCAAATCTACCAGGAATCTTGCCCTAACGCGTTTGGCTCAGTGGATAGAGCATTGGCTTGCGGACTGAAGGGTCCCAGGTTCGATTCCGGTCAAAGATCGCTAGATTGGTAACGGCACTCATTTCCTACCTGAAAATATGCAACGAGGAGATGGTCAGCTTG